>ONZK01001390.1:3252-13252 GCA_900322385.1 Pharnaceum exiguum | reverse complement strand
TTTTTGATATCATACTTTGGAGCTGTGCATGCTTCTACTAGTTTGGCTTTGCATTTATGCAACTTTGGAAATGTATATATGCATTAGAATTAATGTATTATAATTAAAACGATTGCTAAAAATAAGGTTTAAGTTTTTTGACCCTTAGTTAGATCATTTTAGGTTATGATGGTCCAATATGGATTATTCATAACAATTTTTAAAGTTCGTATTATTTTGGTATAATCGCCCGAAGTAGGATTACTCATCAATTTCGCCTATTAATCGGCTAAATCCAAAACCAAAAAAAAGGAAAAAAATTGTGTGAACTCGTTTCTTGTGTGAGATTGGGTATTAACGATCTCTCAGACACACAATAATGACCCTCGTACGCACAATAGTAACCATTTTTACCAGTCTTATATAGTGAAACGGTTTAACACAAATTTTTTCTAAAAAAAAAAGAAAAAAAAGTTACAAGCGGTGTTTTATTATTGTGTGAAAAGAAAGAATGAACATTACCAGCAAAACGAGA
The DNA here is from genome assembly GCA_900322385.1 of Pharnaceum exiguum. Classification (NCBI taxonomy): domain Eukaryota; kingdom Viridiplantae; phylum Streptophyta; class Magnoliopsida; order Caryophyllales; family Molluginaceae; genus Pharnaceum; species Pharnaceum exiguum. Next base: position 12,738 of record ONZK01001390.1, on the reverse strand, counting down.
AATGCCTCGAAATCTCCTTTGAAAATTTCAATTACCATTTGAAAAAAAAAGTCTCCATTGAAAATAGTGGACTCGGTAAAATACATACGTAGAGTACAATACAATAGAAAAATACAGGAAAAAGACCAGACAGACAAACAAACACCCTGTCTACGCAAAGACAACAGCCAGCCTAACAAGCAAAATAACACAAATACACACCTCCCCTCCGGGTCCCTCTCTCGTCAACCGCCTTTCTTTCTAAAGCCAGCAGCAGCAGCGCCACCACCAAAGTCAATTCATTTCATTTCTTTTCCCTTCCCAAACCAAAGATCTCTCTTTCAGACAAACTGAGAAGAGAGAAAAAGAGAGGGAGAGATAGAAAGCAGTAGATGGGTTTACTAATACAACAATATAATAATACTACTACTCCAACAATGGAAGATACATTGGCATCAAAAGCAGCTCTAATGAGAGAGTCACTACAAAAGAGCCAAACGATCACTGATAGCATTGTTTCCGTTTTGGGTTCCTTTGATCACCGCCTTTCCGCTCTCGAAACCGCCATGCGCCCCACCCAGATTAAGACGCATGCCATTCGGAGAGCTATGGAGAATATTGATAAGACTTTGAAAGCTGCTGAAGTTATCTTGTCTAAGTTTGACCTTAGTCGCCAAGTCAGTCTCTTCATCCTTTACTCTTTCTTTTTTCTTTGCTTATTTTTTAATTATTATAATTTTGTTGATCGTTATTTGCTTTTGGGGATTGTTTAGAGCCATTTTATGTTACAGCTGGGTTGTTGATCTTTGATTTGGGGTTTTCCAAATTAGTTGGTTCTAATTGTATTTACATTTACGCGTAGTTGAAACGGAGGGACGATAGTTTGACATTTGATGGGGTATGGTATAGTTAGTTTTATTTTTTAAAATTGTTGTTTGTTATTTTTAGACGAACCGAAAGGTTTCCTTTGTCACAAAAAATTGTGTTAACCCGTTTCATAGATGAGACTGGGTATTAATGACCCCTCGGGTTATCATTAGTAACCCCTCGGGTAAACAATAATGATCCCTCTAACCCAGTTTCATACATAAAACGGGTTCACACAAATTTTTCTCTTGCTTTTTTTTTTTTGTTATTTTTGATCTATAGGGGAATATTGAATATAGTGCTATAAATAGTGCAATTAAATCATCTCTTCTTCAGTATGGATTGATCCTTTTTATTGCGATTTGTCTGAAGCGGGTATGGTTTACTGAAATGGTTATTCAGGAGAGGTCTGAGCGAGCGGCGAGCGGTTTTGTTTTGTTTTGTTTTGTTTTGAGGATAGTTAAGAGCATGAAGAAAGTAGTGATGTTACCTATATGTGATTATGTTCGAAAGGATTGTGGAGAATGGTAAGGGTTGTAGGAGTGTGCTTTTCTGATTGGTGTTGAGCTATAGGCCACGACATTATGTGGTACTGAGTAACTTTGATGGTTATGGTTGGTGTCTAAAATTTACCATTTGTGTGTTAAGGAATGTGACAGTTTTTGGTTGGTGAATTCACTACTGGGATGAGTCATTGTGGTTATGTTCAAGAGTGTGCAATTTTTATTTTATATGTAAATAATATTATAGATGTAAGGGATGAAGATCTCTTTGTAAGGTGAAGAAGTGGACTTTGAAATTGAGTTGACTTCGGTCTGACTTGGGTATAAAAGAGAATGATATGAGAATATGTATATGAAGAAAGGGGGAGACTAGAGAGTAAGGTTGTATTTTAGCTTCCTGAGACCATGCACATTTACGGGGTTGCCCGACCTTGCTGTTTATAGCATAATATTCAGGGTCGTATTTGCCTTGAATTGAAAATTACTTGGACTGTTATAACTCTGGTTAATATATTAAGTTGAAAGTTGGAGGTACTGATGCCACAAAGCCGAGGGCCAATAAGTTACTTCCTCTAGAATTACATGAGAACTCATTAATAACTTCATGTTTTTCTTTACTTGTATACCACACGAGCACTTAGCTTACGAGAGAGGTCTTTAGAGGAGTCAGCTGTGAGTCCATCTAGTCTGCTGAAGTCAAACACTTGCGGAGATATGGATGTTGTGGTGCAAATCTGTGATAACTTCTGGCTTAGGGGCTTCAAATACTTTTAGAATTCTGTTGGAATTTGAGCTTTGGAGCTATGGGACTGAGATCTGCTATGGACTTCCGGACTCTTACTTAACATATGGCTCCCCAACGCACACATAGACAAACACATCATTAATCTTTTATATCAATTCTCTTGCTAAATCCCCCTTCTCCCCAATACCATGCCATAACAGGAATGAATCAAAGGCATATCACTTAGCAATCACTACCCATTTTTCATTCCTCACCACATGGGCATCATGATATGTGGTTCACTTGTGGCCAGCATAATTTAAGCAACGCTCCTTAATTTTATCTTTGATGTGTCACCTTTTTGATCTTCTCCTTTTTGCTTTATCCGTCCAGTATGCTTGGACACGACGAGGGCAGCATGGGATTGCCTCCCCCTCCTCCCCAATGATTTTGACGAAATGGTTCGCTTGGTTATTCTTAACATCAGGCGTGTCTGTGTGTGTTACTGTGCATGCACGCCCGTGGTGTGCATCCCATCGTTGTTTTTTTGCACATTCCTACTTCAGGTGACACTTCCGCATGTTATTGATAGATTGTATATGGCGGTATCCCATCATAGATTCTTCGGTGTCATATGCCATCTTTATTCACTTACTATCCACTTCCTCTTCCATTCAAGCATCCTCTTACAACTCTCTTATTTCAGACCTCAAGCAACAAGAAGCTTTCTAACTAGCCATGGTTTTCTAATCTTTCGAGACCATGTTTCTTTGCTAAGATTTCAAAATGCTAGGACGAAGCCCAGATACTGTTATGTGCTCATTCTATGCCATAACCTATCCTCATCTGCAATTTCAAAATTCATTACGATTAGACTAAGTTGACCATTATGGTCATCATTAATGTATGGGTTTCTAGATGCTTTAGATGCATTATCATTACATGCCGAGTCCCCATGCACCAAATCCTTTTTTTACTTGTAATACCTATTATAATCCACATACTTCAACCATGTCATTATACTATCTGTATTCCTTTTACTTGCTAATCTCAAATACTATTACTTATTTCTCATAGGCCTATTTTTTTACTTTTCTTCACTCTAAACCACTTTATCTCCTTCCGATCATCGACCTTACTTTCCATTTCACGAGATGAATCAGTTTTTCTTAGCACATTCACTACCTTAGAGGAGGTGTGGGCAAACTCTTTTACTTATGTGAGTCCAAACCAAACCTGGGAATCCTTACCACCACCTTCGGTAGTGAAGGTGGTGCGCTTCTTGTGAATGACGACCTAGCAACCATTGCATGTTTTTTACTTCACCAATGTTTGTGTTTAGATAGAATGGCATGTCGCTCATAGAGATGTCCAAGTGATGTAGCACTATTTGTTTATTCCACATGTATATGACTAAAATTGAGAAGGAGCATTATCGATGAAGCTCATGTCACTCACGTAATTGCTATGTCAAAATAAATGTTATTTTTTTGAATTAATATTTTCTTTTCCTCTAGGTTTATGTAGCGACATAATGTTTTCTTGATCTACGGCATTGGTATGTGTAGCTTTGTGATGTTTCCCCTAAGTTTTCAGTGGTGGTTTTGGAAAGGTTTTGAGAGGAATGATATTATGTTAATGTGAGTTCCTGGAAGTGGGTGTGGGAAGTTTACCATATGGGTTGTGAGAGTGAAAGGGGGAGTTTTTATGGTTGCCTGTGGAATATTGGGTGGGGGGAGGATAAAATTTGAGGAAGATAACTACATTGTGGATATTAGTTGGGTACTTGGGTGTACCTGCTTTAGGCCCCTTTACACTAGTTTTGAGCATTAGGAGATTCCTTTTTGACTGTAACTGCCATTCACGAGTTTTCGGTTCAATCTAGCCCAAGAGAATAGTGCCATTCTAGCCCAAGAGAATAGTGCCTTAATTTACGGTTCTGAATTTCCTTTGCCTTTTTTTCTTGCTAAATCCTATGTGTACTTTTAAGTACTGGGGTTCTTTAAATGTTAGAAGTTAATGATTTATTTGTTTACAACATCTTGGTGCTATTTCATCACACTATTTTTGATCCTTTTTCTTCTGCTGCAAGTGTTGGAAATTGATTTTTAAGTTATGTCATATGAACCAGGGGTTTTTACCGGTTATTCTACTAATCGATTTCTTAGTACCCCATCTACAATTGGTCAGTGTTTGTTTCTGTGCTCTTTGTCATACGGCTATCATTCTAGAGGTAGTCTTTGTTCACTTGTGAAACTCTTCTATTCCTATGCATTTCACTAGTAAGTCTGAAACAAAATAGAAAATGGAAACCCTGAGTGGGTAGCTCGGATGGTATGACCTCGGAGATTTTTTCCAAAGGTCCCAAGTTCAAGTCTGTACTGGAGGTTTCCCTGGTTGATAACTTCAGGGCCATGGAATATGTCAGGCAAAACCTGGATATCCATGTTATCTGAAAAAAATAATAGAAAAAGGGGTAGTGAATGGCTTAACTTGTGAAATTGCTGTAGCCCTAAGTGAGTAGCACTGCGATTTATTCCTCTATTCCAGAGGTCCAAAGTTTGGGACTCCTCGGAAGGTTCTTCTGGTTTCAAACTTCACGGTCCATGGGTTTAATCAAGCTACGTGGACACTCATTTATCTAAAAAAAAATGTTATAAAGTTGGTATTAGTTTCTCTTTGTTTGCTACATGCCTCCACATGATTACTTTTAGAGTTTACATTTATGAGATTATGTATGATTTGTAGGCTGAGGCTAAAGTGTTGAAAGGGCCGCATGAAGATTTGGAAAGTTACTTGGAGGCAATTGATCAGCTTAGGAGTATCGTTCGTTTTTTTGGAAATTGTAAAGGGTTCAGGAATAACGAGGGTGTGGTCAACCATGCAAATAATTTACTTGGTAAGGCTGTTCTTAAGCTGGAGGAGGAGTTTAAGCAGCTGCTTGCTTCATACAGGTATGGGTGCATCTGCAGCTATGTTTATTATTATTCATTTTGAACGTTGTTTCCTTGTAGCTTCTTTCTAAGGTTTCATTGTTTTCCTTTTAGCTTTCATGTCGATTTATGAATGTATATATAGAGCTACTTCTGAAGAAATATTACCGTAGCAAGTACTCCATAAGCTCCGAAATAGATGTCATTTTAGGTGCATGTGTGCGTAGTATCTAATAAAAATATGGAGAAACGAAGAGATTCTAATGATTGATAAGAGGAACTTAGAATATGTTGCAAAAGCGATAGTAGTTGGAAATACTTTATCATGGTAAAAGGAAGAGAAACTTAGAATGTGTTGCAAAACAAATAGTAGTTGGGAATACTTATCATGGTAAAAGTGGATAGTTGCACCGGTTAAGTAGTAACCTTGCATTGGAAATTATAGAACATTTTAGTACTTTGGATGAGAGGAAGATCTCACAAAAAACATGTACTTTGAATGCCTCAGGCATGTATTTTGAATCACAGTCGGATGCATTTATGTGAACTTCATTTGGTCTTTTCACCCTTTTTTAATGTCAAGGGTAATTGCTTAAGGAAAATTATCTTAGGCTCTGTCACATTAATGATTGAAGATATTCTCTTCGTACCATTCATTCTTTGCATATAGGACCTCAGAAGATTTTTTAAAGGAAATTATGGCCAATATAACGCCTTTTGGTCCTCGATATAATTATAGCTCTATATCATGAAATTATAGACAATTTAATGCCACAATAGAGGGTTTTTTTTTTTTAAAGAAAAGATTGTGCTTGTCATGAAACTTCTCCGTTGCTTCAGGCCTTGTGGTGCCTCCGTCATTGCTGTTTTCAGTAATAGATTAACCTTGACTTCTATAGGTTTCCCTGCTATTTATGAGCCATGGGTTGTGTCTCCCTCATAAGTTACTTGGGGTTTGAGAGGCACAAGGAGAAAAAGTTGTTATGGCAGAATGCGGTGGTAGCAGTTTTTGGTGTCTTTGGCTTAACCAAAATGCAAGGATTTTCCCTCATAAGACATCTTCTACTTTTGCGTGCTTAACGGAAATCTGGTGCTTTTGTAGACACACCTTTGAGTATATTGCAAAGGAATTGGTCTAATTTGTAACTATTCTTTTTGAGGACAGATTGTCCTCCTCTTCTTTTGATACACTTTTTTCTTATTAAAAAAAGTTTCCTCTTTTCCATTGCCCATATACATCCTTAGAACTCTAGAATCACGTTGAGGTTTGATATTTGTCAAGTAAAATTTGGCACGTTAAGATTACATTATTTATGTTAGATTTTTTTAGGTTAAAGCTTATTAGATTGATTCTCATATTTTTCTTTTTTTAGATAATAATTTTTTATACTAATGTAGAAGGACGACAAGCAGTTCTCTCCAAAGAATGATTTCAAACTAGACCAATTCCTCTGCACAGTATTGGTTCTATTTTGTCTAATGTCTCATATCTTATTTTTTTCATGGTTATGTACCAGCAAACCTATCGAACCAGATCGCCTGCTTGAATGTGTCCCGAACTCTATGAGGCCATCATCTGGATCGAACGGTGACCCGGCAGAGTCTGGTGGCAAGCATCATGGTGATAAGTCCTCAGAAGATGCTGTCTATACTCCCCCAGCTCTGATTCCTCCTCGAATACTTCCTTTGCTACATAATCTAGCTCAACAAATGGTTCAGGCAGGACATCTACAACAAGTACTCAAAATTTACAGGTAAAGACCCCGTGCAACTAGCTTTTATTGTGATATGTAGTTACAGTGATTCCTGGCCTTTCTAGCTTCTAGCGTCTAATCCGATATTGTTGCTTTTCTTTTTCTTCTTTTTTTCGCAGTTTTGAATTTGCAGTTTTTATTAGTCATTCACATATTAGCAATTAGCTTGATCAATTCATGATCATTAAGTTGACTATTGCCCTCCCTTTAAAATTGGTGAACTCCCAAGTCCCAACTGCTTGCTTGTTAGTGTTGGTTACTCATCACCAGTTGTTGTTTGGCTCACTTCATTGTTGCTTGTCTAGAATGCTTCAAGAGTTCCTAATGCTATTGTAATTGTACTACAGAAGAGGTTTGAAGCAAGCAATTTAATTTAGGCTCAGTTTCAATCTACTATACTCTCTATTGTCATTTGTTTTGCCCACGTTTTTCTGAAGACTTCAGAGTGTTCACTGGAGGTAGGTGTCCTAGCAGTGCTCATTTTTCAACCATCTTTCGCTCCCTCTCTCTCCCTCCCTCCCTCCCTTTCTGCCTCTCTCTCTCTCCCTCTCCCTCTCCCTCCCTCTCTCCATGGTTCTAAAAAGTTTTCCTATCTTCTGTTGCCTTTTGGAATAGTCAAGATTGTGGTGCTTTATCTCATTCTAATTACTTGGCCTACTGCTATTCTATATGAAGTTGGCTTGCTTTGATTTTCCTATAAATACATTATCCAATAGATTTGTGTATCTTTTTTCAAGTCCAAGTATGGTCACTTAAGCTTTCAGAGTATCCTTCTTTGGTTTAAGTAGCATACACTGTATCTAGTTCATGGACTAGACTGAAGCCAAAACTTCTGTTGAATGAATACCTTGTAATTTCTCTATTATGCTACTTGGATTTTGATACTGATTAGCAGGTGTATTCTGTATTTCCTTCAGGGACACCCGCTCGTCAGTTTTGGAGCAAAGCTTGAGGAAATTGGGTGTTGAAAGACTAAGTAAAGAAGATGTACAGAAAATGCAGTGGGAGGCCTTAGAGGCTAGAATTGGGAACTGGATCCATTACATGAGGATTGCTGTAAGGGTTATTTTTGGCGGCCATGTGGTAAATGTCTGGGATCTTTAGCTGTCCATTAATTCGCTCTTTCCTTCTGTGCAGGTAAAACTTCTCTTTGCTGGTGAGCGAAAAGTCTGTGATCAGATGTTTGAAGGCGTCGATTCGCTGAGAGATCAGTGCTTTGCTGAAGTTACTGCCAGTAGTGTTGAGCTCTTGCTTAGTTTCGGAGATGCTATTGCAAAAAGCAAGAGGTCGCCTGAAAAGCTCTTTGTGCTACTTGACATGTATGAAATAATGCGAGAACTTCAATCAGAGGTACCAGTAACTCAACTCTAGACTTGGTTTCTTAAATAATTTCTCTTTGGCATCATTTGGCATATGGGCTTTTGGACTCTTTGTTTCTCAGTTTACTTTTTTCCCTTGATAATTTTGTTCTTTTCTGTTCTTATTGGAATGGGCACCCTTTTGTGATCATTCCACTTATATCGATTATCGAGCCATTCCTCCATACCCCACCATCTGCCCGCCAACTGCTATGTGCTATGAAAGTGAAGTCTCTAGAAGCATTAGTTGGGTAGGCACCCTCATGAATCAGTGTTAGAGAGGACACTTTTTTTTGATACCTAACTGTATACCGTGAAGACTGAAGAGGATATCCGAGCTTAGGATAGTAGCTGTTGTGGAGTGTTCTTGTGAGATTTGTTGTTGTAGCATCTCACCAACTCTTTCTTTATTTACTTTTTCCTGTTATTTGGAAGTTACAGACGCCTCACAAAAGGCAGTTCTCTCTTGACATTAAGAATTAGGATGGCTTATGCCTAAGTATCGATGTATTCTTCCACAGGCGCAAAGGAAGCTAGGAAAGACATTATCTGGATATCTGTGTAATCTTTCAAGGGAACAGTTATATGTAGTAGGCTGTTTAGCCTGACGGCGAACTGTTAGGTTCGCTGTGTCACTTCACTGATCATTTGTAGCCAAGATATTTAAGGGGCTGAGTCAGGTCAGTTTGCAGTTCCATATTGCTTAAAGCCCATTGTTTCGAGTGCTTGTCAGCAGTTGAATTTATTCTGGTGGTAGAGTTATGGATTTGATTTCTTTCTGGGTCAGCCTAGCTAGGATCCTCATAGCTGTTCCAGTTCTGTGATCCTAGGGAATTATAACCAATCTACAAATGGTGATTGGTAAGAAGTTACATTGTAGTTTGTCCTCTTTGCTTTTCTATGCATTCTTTTGTCTGCCTACTTATTACTATTCTCTGAAAGGGGAGTAAATGCTTCTATTACTATTCCTGATATTGCACATGCTATATCTGACCAGCTACAAAGGGTTGCAGTTATTTGTCCCAAAAAAATTTACAAAGCATAGTAACAATTTTAGAAAATGGTGGAAAATTGGAAATCTTTAGCATTGGCTCTGTTTTTGGTTGGAGTGGGGTTGCCGTTGCTTCCCTTATCGTGCACGTTATATCTGGCCTACCGATATGCTTGTGACCATTTTTTTTTTATGCATTATAAGTTTTTAGGATCAACAAGCAGACCGCCCTATTTGCAGAAGGCCACTTGTGACCGGTAAGAGACGGTTGACGGTGGCCTTCACTGACAGGGTAACATCTAGCCCTACTGCAAAACTTTTTTTTTTTGTGTGTGTGTGTGTGTGTGGGGGGGGGGGGGGGGGGGGGGGGGGGGGGG
>ONZK01001387.1:2823-12871 GCA_900322385.1 Pharnaceum exiguum | reverse complement strand
GTGAAAATCGATATGAAGTAAAATGGTCTAAGCTGAACTTTGACCGAAATAAATAGAAACCAATCCAACTGCTCAATTTGACAAGTCTAGTTTTTTTCCCTCTATGAACAAAGAAATTTCATAATTCAAACTAATATAAAAAAGCATAATAGATATACAAATACAGTCCCAAAATACCCAAAAATATTTAGTCTTTCATATATTAGGCACAGGCGGAGGCAGCTTTGTAGAAGTGGTGTCACAGCCACAGGACACCACTTGAAGGGAAATAATTTTAAAATACTTAGGTAAATTTGGTAATAATTTATAATCTTCTTGAGGAAATTGTATGACACCCCTTATATACATAAGTGACACCACTTACATGATTTTCTAGATTCGCCACTGATATTAGGTGTGAACTGTGAATTATGTAATAATAATAATAGCGACAGAGTGAGTTATCAAAAAAAAAAATGATAACAGAGACATGGCAAACGGGTCATGCGGTTCGGTTTCGGTTCGGGTCGTTTTCGGGTCTATAAAATTTTGAAATATTTGACTTAAAAAATGCATTTCGAGTACATTTGCCTGAAAATTTTCGGGTAGGGTTCAGTTCGGTTTGGGTGAAACCGGGTCACTTTAGGGTCTATTTCGAGTTTCGAGTCGGGTGATTTGGTTCGGGTCAATGGGTTCGAGTCAGTTTTGCCAGGTCTTGAGTAGTCATAAACAGTAATAACTACAAGGGGACTAGTAATATTTAAGGTGGTTATTGTATTATTTAACAACAATTGAAAATCAATTTATTTACACTAGATGTAGGACCCTATACGTACTATACACCCGAAATGTACTACTCCACCGTGTACTTCAAGGGTAAATTTTCACTCTATCAAGGTTCACTAATGAATTCGAAAAAGTCACTAATTGCATATTTTAATTATAAGATTAGTAATGGTTGTATGCTTGAAATGAATTAGTGATATATTATAGATTTGTAGGGAAGAGGGTGTATTTGTTGAATTTGTAAATAGAGTATAACAAATATAATACTCTCTTTTTAAACCTATGTGGATATTATTTTGGAAATTACTTTTATATATAATCTATATCGCGAATTATTTATTTTTCTAGTCTTATTGTGGGAATTACTCTGGGAAGCTAGGAGTAGCTCGAAATTTAGGCCGTTGTATAATACTTCAGGTGTGCAGCCTGCAAGATAAAATTGGGCGGGCTGTTCTTGTATATGTATAAAAAGAAATGCCAAATTCGGCCCTTGTAGCGTAACCAAAGCCCAATAGCTAAACTTTCCAGTCCACTATTATTATTCTCCAGATTTCAATTCTTAACCCAGTCACCCATTTCCTTTCACTCAATTACTTCTTCCACATTTCAACACTACACTCAATCACCGGATGCTCATCAGCTCATGTGTGTGTTTTGGACGAGTTTATTTATAGGAATGGGATGAAGCAAGACCGGCAATAAGAGACGGAAGAATGAGAAAGAAGAAAGACCAAGGGTACTGGTATTTTTGTGTGCAGCTGTTTGTTGATTAATTTGAGGCTATGCTAGGTTGTGTAGGTTTAGATTCTCTGAGTTGTGCTAATTAATGCTATTGGAAAAAAATTAGGCTATGACAAACGAAGACTTTAAGAAAGTAGTGTAGTGACTGTACAAGAGCTTTCAGTGCCAAGGCTTCAAGCAGGTGGAAGCCTGATAGTTCTTCCCTGCGTGCCCATTTTGCAGAAAATTGGAGGAGAAAAGAGCAAGGGACGTAAATCTGTTAAACTTGATGGCAGACCTATTAGGCAATGATATGAACTACTGCTCATTGTGTTTGCCCCTAATGAAGATATGGTTAACTAGTACTACAGAGTTAGAATGTATAAATCTATTATCTATGCCACGACTTTCCAATGTTGTTAGAGTATATTGCTGGTGCACTTTACGGGAGAGAGCAGTACCACTTTTAATGTTTCTAATTGAAAATTATGCTAGGTTTACTGGGATATGACATGATGCAAAATTACGTGATGGTCTGAAATCGGTTGACTGATTTAACAAAGAACATGTAAAATGGATTGCAGCTAAAAACATAATCTTCAATTTCTTTCTGATTAGTGCAATGAGTTTGACTGTGTTTTGTGCTTTCATCTTTGCGATTCTGTCTTGATGGCTGTCCACAGTAATCCATGTATTTAGCCCTTTATTTGGGTTAGTAGGGAGGTGCTGTTGGGTTTCACTATCTTGGTACATGTCCAGTGAATTAAGATTGAGTAAATGCATTATGTCTAATGTTTACTTAGAATTATTCTTAATTTTGGTTTGAATGGTTGTGTTCACTTTCTGATTTGCCGTCTCAAAGCTAAATTAGGGGAGATTTTGACTTTTTTTGCCAACTCAATTGAGTTCAATTACACTTTGAACAACCCATGTGGTACAACTAGAGTTTTAAGTTGTGTTGATGGGTTGTTATTCATATCAACTTACAGTCACCATCTTTGCTACAACCCCCACTTCTATTAATTTCCACCATCCAAACTCAGAAAGTCCTGATTGATCAAGCATTAAAAGACAACTGATCAAGAACTTTCTTTTACTCATAGCAGCAGACCTTGCATGCCTATATCTATTTCACGAAAAAGAGAGGAGGGAGATGAAGGCAGGATTCTGTTTGGATGAATTCATGCCCATGATAATTTCCCTCCTCATGATGCTCATGCAAGATAGGGTATCTGTGCTGTTACCCTGAAAGTGTAGTGATTGCTGTTCAGACTCTGATGGTGTTTTCCTTGAAATCGTTGCCTGAGAAAATTAGTCAATTTGAGGCTCTAGAATCTAGATGTAGTTCTTTTTAGAAGTCATCCACCTCCAATGTTGACAATGATCTGGTTCTTTTCCGTTTTGTTAGTTTGTGTGTGTGTGTGTGCGCGCGCGCGTGTGAGGGAGGGAGAGGGAGGGAGTTTTAGCAAGATATTTATTGTTTTTTGTTTATTTATCTGAAAATTCGCACTACTGATGTACTGATCTATACTGTGGTACCTAAATATCTCTCACTAATCCCTTCCTAATGTGTGAGTGGCTGAGTGCAATGTTAAAATTAATAAAGAGAAACCAAATCCCAATGTTAAAATTAATAAAGAGAAACCAAATCCCAAACAAAAAATCGGTCAGATGCTCCGGACATTTGCCTCTTTAGTTACTTGTTCCCCCTCTGCAACAGCACCAATTCAATCATTGCACTTTCCACCCCTTAGCTCATGCTAGCTTGCCACAAACAATTGGATGATGTGTAGTTGTTCTTGCTGGCATTACTAACCACTCTTCCACCTTGTTCACTTTTGGGTCTAGAATAGTGATTCCATCAGTTAATCACTTAGTCTCAAGACCTGAAAAGGCCAGAGTTGGTTCCCGGGAAACTGATCACTGAGAAATTCTTTCCGATATTCACTTCCACTGCCAGATGGATAGAAAAGAAAGCATTGGAAGTCTGGAAGCGTGGATTTGTGGAGGGGAATGGTTTTTGATTGAGGCGTAGGAGCACAAATTCGACATTGGTAAGGAGTTGCTGCACGCTTTTTTCTTTTTTCAAGACCACTTGAGTTAGTATTATAGTCCTACATCATTAGTGATTTTTATGGGTGTTGGTGAGTTTGATTTTGTTTTGGGATATTTTTTTTCGTTTTACCTTGCCCTTTAGGAGGCAAATAGAGGTAATTGGTTTCTTGTAGGTCGTTTGAGATGCACATGAGGCCAAGATCGATGCTTCACGGACTTGCCATAATGTATCAAAATACCAAGTCCAACATTACTACTAATATTATCATTAACATATATACTAAACTTATCTTATTGTTGTTTTAACAAGCTAAATAAGGGTAAGTTGATCTGATGTAACCTTGATGAAATGTATTTATGATCTACTTCACTTATCTAGTTATCTGTACAATCATACTTCTTTTCTTTACTTTACATTCGAATATTCAGCCTTTGTTGAGTGGTCTCTGGTTGCAGAAAAAACAGTTGGGTTGCTGCTCAAAAATAGAATCTTCCTGTTTCTTTCTTTCTAATTAGTGCAATCTGTATGTTGTGCTTTCATCTACGCAATTATATCCTGATGCCGTGGTCAACGTGGATACACCTATTATGTCTTTGTCCTTTCTTTTACACATTTTTTTGGAGCAGCTGCGTACATGTTAATTATCATTATAAACTTAGTGATAAATACTTGTGCTGCTATGTATATGTCTAATTTGTAAATGATAGTGTTTAAATTTTCGCTCAAATATTTTAGCGGTGGTCGGTGGACTATGTTTCAATGGGTGAGTCTTAATAAGTCAAGATACTAAGTGTATGAGGCATGAAACAGGCTGTTGACTTGTTGTGACAATGAGGTCGTGGTGTAATAGCGTGGAGCCTTTAATTGCGGGTCGAGGTACTTTTTAAGTGATCTGGTAGGAAAGTTTACGGTGCTTTCCTTTGGTAACCTTATGTGGGTTAGTGACTGGAGCATGATGAGCCTGTGAATCCTACAATTGGGTATATTAGGTTGTTGAATGGGTGCTTTTGTGTCGTGTTGACAATGTTGATTCTGTATGCGGTCTGGGTTATGAATGACTATTGCGTTGTTGCGCCGTGCCTGAGGTTTGCACCTGTTGGGGAAGAGTACCAACTTGATGCTATGGAGAAGCCAGTTACTTATACTAGTTGTGAGATGCTTTGTGCATGTAGAATCTTTGTATGTTGGATTAGTCTACGAACCAATTCTAGGATGAGTGCTGAGAACAGGCAGGAACAGGGCCAATAATAGAGAGAAGAAAGGAAAGAAGAGTAGAGGTATGTATGACGTTTTCGTGGATTTGTAATATATTTGGTTTGAAAGTTGTGGTACTGGTATTTGTCAGATTGTCGATATGGGTTTGAGTTTGTGATGGAGTTATATAAGCCTTTGTTTTCCTGTGGTAGAATCTCAGTTTCCAAAGAACTTAATGGCAAACAAACGCTGCCATTTGATTGCACATTTGCAGTACAATGTGCACTTGTGGTAGGTATGAAATATGACTACTTCAAAAGTTGGCAAAATGTAAAAGCTGTTTGAGGATATCAGCGAGAGGATCTTCTATGTGTTTGTTTCTGAGTTTACTACTTGAACAATGTCATATTGCTTTTTTTTACTGGAGATAGAGTGTGTTCCCTAAAAGTTCATTTAGTGAAAGTTTGGATCTCTTATTTTAGTATATAAACCCGAATTTTGTATGTATGAGATTGATTGATACAATGAAATGTTAAATTGGAAATCATATATTGGCATGAGTATAGTTCAATCAATTTTTCATAGTAATATATTGGAAGGTATGTCTGTCATCATTTCGCTTTCTTTGGGACTTTCATGAACCATCCTCGTTGATGAATTTTGTATTTGGACCCTTTTTGTGTGTGTGTATCTTACATACGGAAGCACCTACCTGCAGTGGTCAATTTGAGTGTGGAGTAGGGTGATGAGTTAGGATTTTGAAGTGAGCAAAGAGAAGGGAGGGGGTAGTTAGCAGATGATGATAGTATGCCCATGGCTGAAGGTAATGATGAGTTGATGAGGCTGTAGTATCGGTAAATGATTTTGAATATTTTTATTGAATACTTGATGATGACAAATGAAGTCTTACTTTTATAAAACAAGCCTTCCGGTAGATAGTAACATCCCGTTGAAAGGGCAAGTTATCTTCTTGGAAGCTAAGAAGAGCCATATGACAGATGTGCTGGGCTGCTGGCTAGTCATTGACTAATCTGTCATAGGTGAATATTTGACCCTAGTGAGTAATAAGATTGAGGTTGATAGAGGAGCCGGCGGATTGCCCTGGCAACCATACTCTGTTCTAGAGTTCTAATAATTTCACTGCCAGCAGGATCCGCCCTGACATTATTTTATCTGCAGATTTATTGCCCAGAGAATGGAGAGAGATTGAGATTGAATTTATTAGGATGAGCAGCAAAGACGAGCAAGTGTTCATTGTGTCCTCACATGAGACTGCTCTTTCAAATATTAGTAAGCATCTGTGCTATAGCTTTGGCATTGCTGTTTCGATATAGGTGTTTGTACATTGTTCTCTGGTTTATTTCCTGCGCAGGACATGTCGTTGCCTGGGAATTGTTAATTTTGGGCTTTACATCTAGGTGCTGCTTTCGCAGTACAGAAATTAAAGAGCAAGACTTTTCATGCCAGGACTATCAAGGCAAACCTAAGTTACTTCCTTACATGACTATTTATCGAACAATGGAGGCAGAATAGGGAAAATCGTTTTGATTGATGGTAGATTTATTAGCTGTATGTAGGACAAATTATGCCATGGTCCGAGGCTATCTAAATTATCTGCTGTTGCTCTATAATATCTGAAGAGTTCTCGGACTCTGATTGTGTCCTCTATACATGTCTGGCTGAGAAATTTAGTTATTTGTAGACTGTTGAAGTGGTTTTTTCTTCTTATCTCCTCATTCCCACAATCAGCCACCCCACCCCTATCTAGAAAGACAACTTTTCTTTTCGAAGTCTGAGAAGTTAGTCAGTTAATTATTTTCTATATAGGACATGTCTTGGGCTGAGAACTTGGTCAATTCTAGGCTTTAGGTCCAGATGATGCTCTTCTTATTTTTCTTATCGGCATAGAAACTACAAGAACCTCCATACCAAGACTGCTCTAATGGGAACTCGTTGCATCGTATTTCACAGATGAATGAACATATATCTGTTAGGATGATGATGATGTCTGATTAGCACTGGAACGAACTAAAGCTCGGGCACTCGTGCCTTGTGCTACGTTACAAGGAGTCAAGGGCTCTTCAATTTAGCTCAAATAGCCTTATCGGACACTGGACATGTGTACCAAACTACCAACACTGGACTCTCCAGGTTAGGCTAGTTTTTGTTTGTAGTGCTAGACACTTCCGGCCGAATCATAGTAGCAGGCTCATGGCATCGTCTTTCCTTATGGTTATACAGCCAATACGGCATTTGTACTGTAGAGCTGAAATTTCTGTTCAGTGCTTAGTATTCACTATTCAGACTCTCATTGTGTAGATTACTCATTGTATTCTATATTAGTAATGGCTGAGAAGTTAGTCTATTCCTATCTGCTGCTTATTGAGTTATTGTTGGACAGCACAAAGCATTAGCAGCTGTTGGTAAACGCGTTAAGTTTGCTTTGTTTGAGCGTAGTCTGGTGAAAGAACGAGCATTTGACAGTTGGGTTGTTCAAAAACAAAGTTTAAACTCTCATTTCTGTTTTTTTGACAATATTAATAAGTTATTCTGTATGTCGTACTTGTGCTTCTCCACCTACTTGTGTATTCAAACGCGCATTATCTTTTGTACATTTAGTTTTGTAGTGGCTGTGCCCATTTTTAAATTGTTCTTTTGCCAGTCAAAGTCCACATTCCTTCGACATATCACACTTCACCTGCGTATAGTGGAAACACAATTAGCTTTTACCAAATTGCGGTCGCTTGATGGCATCTACTTCACTTTTTCTCATCAGCTTCCGTCCACGGTGGGCTTTATATCAGTGTCTCTGCTAATTTCCATCCTCTTCCCTCTAAGAAAGAAAAAGTATTCACACATTAACATTACATCTGTACTTGTCACTATTTCATTACTACCATTGTTCTAATCATGGGCATTATCACCCAAAACTTAATCACCAAGTTGCAGCACCTCCAAGTGGTGCCCCTCATCACTCTTCCAACAGAAATAGTAACTGAAATTCTGATACGTTTGCCCGCCAAAACTCTTGCACGCTGCAAAGTTGTGTGCAAAACATGGCATGATTTGATCAAAAGCCGCGATTTCTCCATCCACCACATAGAACACTCCCTAGCCACCCATTCAAACCTGCACTTTATATTTGCCACCCCAAAGCTCAAATGGGGTGATTTTGACTCTTTTGCTAACCCAATTGAGTTAAATTACCCTTTGATCAATCCATCTGACTATGATCAAGAGTTTATAGGTTGTATTGATGGCTTGGTATGCCTTATAACTTACTATCACCATCTTTGCTACAACCTTCATTTCCTGAACCCCACCACCAAAACCCACCGAGTCTTATACCATCTGCCTGCATTTCCTGAGGAGCTATCGTGGTCTAAAATAGCAGACCCCACCCCGAGCCTTATTTATGGGTTCGGGTGTAATCGTATGTTGGACGACTATAAGTTTGTTAGGATATTCCAGTATCACAGGGCGGATACGGGGTATAGTTATAACAAGGTCATGGTTTATAGTGTGAAAAGCAACATGTGGCACACTGTTTCTGCTAATATCACTTTTAAGATATCTTGTAGTAGAAATTGTGGTGTTTTCTTCAATGGGGCTCTACATTGGGTTAATGATGTGGATAGTGGAGAGCCGGACCAGCATCTCATGAAGTCTATCGTCGGGTTTAGTCTTAGTGAGAATACGGTTTTTGAGGTGGGTGTGCCGCGGTTTGGTTCAGAGTGTCATGTTAGTGTTGGTGTTCTTGATGAGTGCTTGTGTGTCATGCTGAGTTCCCGGTTTTGGTATGAGATATGGGCGTTGAAGGAGTATGGTGTTGTGAGCTCATGGACGATGCTATATCGTTTGAAGAAAGCATCTGAAATAGATATAATGCAGGAGCTCATTGGGTATACCAAGAATCGGAAGCAGTTGCTAGTGAAGCTTGTTTCGCATACTGTCACTCGAATAAACTTGGAGACTATGGAGATTGAGCATGTTGCACCTTTGGATAACTCTTCACAGTTGCGTTATGCTCATGTTTGCACAGAGAATCTTTCTATGTTGGATGAGTCTATTTATGCCTTGAAGGAAAAGAAGACAAAAAAAAGTAGAATGCGATTGTCATGGGTGCGTGTATTGTTGAGGATGTGCTTTAGTTTCCACACAAGTTCAAGGCAGACATAATTCTTAGATTGAGATTTTTAATGTGATAGAGTACTTTCTGCTAACAGACGAGTAAGCAGTGTTGCAGTAGCTTAGAGTAAGCAGTGTTGCAGTTGCTTATTTAGAGCACTCCAGTGGTAATTCTAAGCTGAAACTTATTGCTTTATTCCTGTTCAACTAGAATGTGGGTTGCCTCCGTTTAGTTTCTAGTTAGGTTCCGGGGAATCCCGAGGTTGTATCCTTTGTCAAAAAAAAGAAAGAATGTGGGTTGGAAGGTTGGGAATGTGAGATGTTTGCAGTTTTCCGTATGTAAGACATGTATTTTCAAATTAACCTTGGTGGTAATTTCGGTTCATGGTGAACAGAGTCGATTGACTGCACAGTGTGACAGTGATATGTGAAGGTTTTGTGTTCCTGTAATTTTGTTTGCCAACTTCAGAAGTCCCAATTGATAGGAGAAATCAGATTGTAAACCTTTACCATCACTACCCCGCTACCTTGAAATAATTAATCTAGGTGCGCAGTATATTATCTGAGCATGGTTGTCACTTGTTCTAATTTGCTCTATGGTCCATACTGTAAGTCATTCGTTAACTTGCTTCAATCGTTAATTAATAGTTTCATCCAATCAGGCAAAACACATTCGACATAGAACTTATTATTTTAGGTTTCCTGCATCACGGTGGATGATACAACGCTTCTACAGCTGATGCTGGCATTGGGAGCCTACTTTTGACCGAAATTGAGCAAGCTATACTTATGTTGAAGAAAGAGCACATTTTAGTTGATTATAACTTTTCAACAAGGGTAAAGTGCTCCCAACAATCCATTCACAAGAATTGAACCTTAGACCTTACTTAAGGGTCGAACCACTCACATCCACCTTAATGTTGGTCACTAAATCACTAAATTTGATTGATAACCCCTTTTTGATCGATCACTAATGATCCCTTTTTTATGGGTTTTGTAAATATGTACTTGATAAATGGGAGATGTAAGTAAATTTTAGTTAATATTTAAGTATTGACAAATATAATTTAGGTAATATAATATCTAGTGCATTTTATACATTTACTTATATTAAAAATCTTTTTTTTTTAAAAATAAAATTGTATGAGCCGAGCCCGATCCTTAGACTTTGAGGCTCGACAGCTT
>ONZK01001380.1:53099-67725 GCA_900322385.1 Pharnaceum exiguum | reverse complement strand
CAAAAAAAAAGAAGTTGGCGCCTAAATAATCCCCTGTTACATTTTTGTTTTTTATTTTACTTCGAAATCTTGCTAGGAACATGGCACATACGATGACAGGTCAGCTCCACATAGGAAGAGTCAACCAATGTATGAATTACACCTAATATTTTTTCCTATAAAGGGGGGGCGGGGAGTAATATTTTCTCTCACATCGTTATTCTTTTATATAAATGTTAGATTAGGATGAGGATTAAATGTTAAATAATACAGATTTTTTACCAGATACCCTTGAACTTTGGGATGATTCACAATGTACCCATTAATGTTGAAAAATTCACCAGGTACCCCTGAACTTTGCTTTTTTTACACGAGATACCCACCATTACTCACGGTGCGCTAATTTACATTGTTGATTTACATAAATGTCCATTCCTACACTACTTTTCTCACTCTTTCCCCTCTAACTCTCTAAGTACCATCGCTCCAACACTCAAACTTCAAATTTCCACTCTCTTTTCTCATAAGAAGTTGGCCACCACAAACAATACAAAACCGACACAAATAGCGTACACCACCCCAAGACCACCCCCATATATTACATATAAAGGGTATGTAAGTCATTCAACATAATCCCTACCCAATACAAGTGGGCCACGTCAAAAAAACTAACGGCGTCTTTGCTCTGCGGGTATCTCGTGCAAGAAAAAAAAAGTTCAGGAGTACCTGGTGAATTTTTCAACATTAATGGGTATATTGTAAATTATCCCAAAGTTCAAAGGTACCTGATGAAAAATCCGTAAATAATAATGTACTCGAATGCCTTCATAAAATAATAATAATAATGTACTTATCCTGAAACAGTGGAGAAAATGGGATAGAGAAATACAGATATACGTATTATTGGATATGACTGTATATATATACATACAAGAATATAACTGGCAAAGAGGAAGCTATCTATTGAAGGGTCACATGTACATCCAGCAATATTAATATTATAACACTCCCCCTTGGATGTACATTAATATGCCTTGTTAAAAATCTTATTGGAATAATTGACCAATGAAGGGAAAAAGAGTACATAGTTCTTCAGCGACACTTGGGGTGTGTTGCCTCATTAAAAACCTTATCAGGAAAACCCAGTGTGGGAAAAAACCTAGATCAAGGGAAAAAGACTACAACGCATAGTTTGACTCCCCCTGTTGAGTGCATCACTTGAGGTCTTTTAACCTACGCAATCCAATAATTTGTACTAGCTTCTTGAAGGTTGTTGTTCGAAGCGTTTTTGTGAATAAATCTTCAATTTTCTTACTTGAACCCACTTGTTGAACAACAATCTCATCCTTTGTGGATCGTGTGTAAAACAAAACTTTTGTGAGATGTCTTTTGATCTATTTCCTCTTTGGTGATTCATTCAATAAGCTGTGTATGCAATTAAGCTACATTGTCAAAAAACTGCAATTGACCTTCACATGCCTTCATCAATAGTTGTAACTCGAGCACATTGTAGTACTTGCATTGTTCTCTTCATTACTTGAGTCTTCAGGACTGGACGTATGATGAATACACATATAATGTCATCTCATTCAAGTTTCGCTAGCAAAACCTCATTGGGAAAAAATCTAGTCATTTGCTTATCCATACTCCCCCCTGAATCATACAACATTTTCAAAACAAATAACATTGCAAAGTATCATTTATTCCAATAGCTGCCTCGTTAAAAACCTTGCTAGGAAAACTCCATAAGAGAAAAATCTTGTCGAAGGGAAAGAGATTGCAGCGGTTGCTCCAAACCTTTGGTAGGAAAACTCAATGGGAAAAACCTACACAAAGGAAAAGAAGCAAAATATATGTCTGTCAGACTATTCAATTATTTTGCAATGGGATATATAATTATGAGACATAAACGTACTTGTCAATGTAAACCATTTCAGGAGGTAATTGCTCTTATATATTGTTCACAATAATATATCCTAAATCAACAATTTTAGTTAACTCCATAATCATTTCTTCCAAGTAGGATAATATAAATAAGCAACCATGCATAAAAGATTTACAATCAAGGGTTTTACAGTATGTAAAGAAATTTCACACGGTGCTTTAGGACCATTGAAAAATCATAAGGGATTCAACCAGTTGTAATCATTTCAATCCTCTTCAGTACTCAAACTTCAGTTTGAGCTATAATCATGGTAACCGATAATTTTTTAATTACTCCTTAGTTATCACCACTCCATATTAAGCCATCTAAATGAACATATGTATAGACATCCCACTTGTCTATGATCCATGAATTTCAAAAATTATAGAGGTTCTTGTGTTAAGTTCTTCATGAACTCATTGATAATCCATGTCACTATGTGCATCAACAATCAATTTTATATACGAATAATCAACATGTACATGTAACTGTAAGTACAGTAATTCTACCGGGTATTCGCAACGCCTTATGATGTAAACCTAACTTGCATTTAGTATTTATGGTAAGACTATTCTTTATGACAATTGTTTGAAAGCTTGAGAAACGGGATTAGTAGTCGTGTCCATCATTTTCCCTTTGTCTTCCTGATCATTTCCATATATAATACTTCTATATTCGGCTTTAAACTGATTGATTTTAGCCCATTAATGGCTTTAGTCAATTAATTAGTCAAACCCAGTCCAATAAAGTCAGCCTGGCCCACATAAAAGTCAGCTAATTAATTAATTATTTAATTAATTAGTTTCTTGGCGAAAAATCCATCTAAATCCTATCCTAAACCGAGTTCAAAACAGCCGAAACACTGAAAACTTATCAGATAAGATTACAAAACGCGTATATCCAAAACGGGTGGAGCAGGAAGACTCCTGGTCCCACAGGAAAGGCGCACGTTTCTGGCTTTTTTCTTATCCTTTTCTCTTCGCCGGCTTATTCCCCAAGTCACCCTACACTATAAATACCAGCCTCCATTCGACTTCATTCCTCACGCCGAACTTGATGAGTTCATTCTTCTCTCTCTAAACCTAACTTAGCATATAGCCTACCCCTCTAAACCTTGGTTACTTTGCACCTAATATCCCCCAACCTTGCATATTTTAGTACTTATACTTGCATTATTATTCATAATTGTTGGAATCCCGTCCTGTTTCTCTTGATTTGCATGCATAGTTCATAGGATAGTCTTACTATAGACCTCTAATTCAGGTACTGAAGGCACTAACCCCGTTTCTATCACCCGTATTATGCAATGTAGCCTATTAATGTTCAAAGTGATCACTAACATGTAAATTGACCCTTATGATCTAATAATAGAAATTGTGGCATGTTTACACTTGGCTAATTACAAAATTGCATGTGATTAAGATGACTAGATTAGATAATATTTGTTATTAGGTTGTTTAATCAATCTGTATGGTTAAAGCGCATATACTCGTATTAATTGTTTAGTAGAGGTGCTTATTTTGCCCCCGAACCGTTACAGTTTTCTGGTTAAAACCTTACTTGTCTATACTGATAAGTAAGTGGCATTTCATTTACATTTATGTACAAATATCGCCCTAGCCATAATAAGGCAAATAATATGAAAAAGGTTTTCCAATTGTTTTTCTAATAGTAATTATACTTAATAAAATTGGTGGCGACTCCTAAGCATTGGCATTCAAACCTACCCTGCGGGTGGAAAACTGGGTTTATCTAGAACCGAAAGGGGATCACCGATCCTCCATTAGGCGACGGGGCCCGGGCGTCTACAGTAACGGTAACACTTATATGCATGCATGCAATATTAATATATGATAAATAACTCTAATGAATTAATATTACGCAAACAAAATTGAAAATGAATGATATGACCTAATTTCTTATGGGTGCGTTATTTAACATAATGTGTATAGCGTTTGAACTTCAAGTTCACAAAGGTTGGATTGCTGGTCCCTGAGTTCAATTTTCAATCATTTCTTGTTTCTCGTTTCTTGGTCGACCTTTAGATGGACTTACATATATCATATGTGATCCCCTTTCTTTTGTCTATCATATTTCGCATATGCTCATCGGTTCCTTATTATATAGTATCAATTTAATTTTCTCACATCAAAACTCATAATTTTTGTTTACTTTATATATGATATTTCTCATATGTTACCTTATCTTTGAACACATAGGCCATCTATTTTTAATTCAGATATTTATGCCTCTTAAACGACAATTTATAACTTATCAATTTTCATATAACTTATAAATCATCAACTGTCATGCTTGCCAAAACTCCCTACTTATAACCGAGTAGGAACGGTTTTCGGCCGGGGTGGCCTCTAATTAATAATCACGAAGAAGATTAATTAAGAGGTTGAGAAAGTTAACTCTGCGGTAACTTCAAGGCCAATCTCGAATTAACTAAGCATGCGAACTAGAGAAATGGGTAAGGTTCTAGGTTAGAGGCTGCGAACGTAAGAGTACTCGTCTCCCTCTCCATACTAAGGATAGGCTCCTACTAATGTGTACGTCATATCCATATAGAGTTTTTAAGGTTGGGTTTAAAATAAACACGTTTATAAGTATAATTTCTCCCACTTAGTCATACAGCACAAAATAAAATACAATAGGGGTAGAACCAATCAACTCGCTATTTACACATGGCGGACATGGAATTGAACTACTCTACGTATCCCATTGAGTTGGTTGTTCAATGAGAATCAAGGTCCTACGTAGTTCTACCGAAGGGCCTTATAAATTACGGGGATCCACTTACGTAGTGATGGTGATTGTGATCATCATATTAACCAAATGGAAAGGTTAATAGGCATAGTTTGCTTTGGAAAATCGAATCGATTGAAATGATGTGAGTTTGAGAGTAAACCTCTTGGGAGTTGTCGGGTACCCATTTTGGTTTAGGCTCGAGTTTAAATTACAACTAGATGGGGTTTTTCGTTCCCATGTCAAGTTGCTTTTTAAGGTAGAATTTTGTGGAATCGATTAATTTATTCGGCAAGTATGGCAATAGCTCTTTGAGTTTGCTAGAGGACACACAAAAGAGAACTTTTTTCTTTGATTTGCCAGATGATCAAAAGATGAACTACATCATATACAATTTCAATGAGCGTGAGGTGCATGCGTAAGGGAGTTTGAGTTTCTTCGACATCACTTAGAATTTTGTAGTTATGAACTCCAAATGTTTATTTTAAATATGATGGTTGTCTTTTGTGTACTTCTTTGGATGTTTAGAATAATGGATTTAATTATTATGTTCTGATATTTTAGTACTTTTGTGTAATAGTAGTATCACTCTGAAAATATTTTCTTTTGTGCATTGTAAATGTAATTTTAGAATGTTAGCTTTTGACATGGAAGAGAAACTTTTGTTATAATTTTGTGGATTTTCAATTTACTACTTTTGGTTTGAGATATTTGTTAAATATATTCCTCTTTTGAGTAGGTATGGATATTGATAATTCAGATTTTAAGTTACTAGTATTGATGCAGGAGTACATGGATGATGAGAATGATTTTTGGGACATGATGGGTTATGCTTTAAGTCAAGTAGCTACTTATTATAAAAAAAATATTTACACAGAGCCTTGCATGACTTCTTATTTCACTCGAGAAACATGGATGAATGAACTTATGAGTGGTCATGAGAAACGATGTTTTATTACGTTTAGAATGGATCCATTTACTTTGAGTCAAATATGCTTTGATTTGGAAAATAAATATGGTTTAAGGCTTTCCCATAGAATGTATGTTTTAGAGAAAGTGGGAATATTTGTTTGGATAGAGTATGGTTGCATCAAACAGAGAGGCTCAAGAGCACTTTGCAACACTTTGGTGAGACAATTATAGTTTTCAAACAAATTTTGGATTCTACGAAAGGTTTGTCAAGAGACATACTTGTGCCAAAAGATCGTGAGTTCAAAGAAAACCCCTCAAAACTTGCAAATGATACAAGATATATGCCTCATTTTAAGGTAATAATGGTTTTTTTCTTTTTGTCTATCATGCATCTTATATTATATACTTGAATAATATTTGAAAAGTATTATTCTCTAGATTGTATTGGGGCCATTGATGGTACGCATGTATAAGTAATTGTTCCTGAAGAGGATTAAATGCGCTATAGAGAAAAAAAAAAGGAAAAACGAGTACAAATGTTTTAGCGGTGTGTGATTTTGATTTTGATTTGCATATGTTCTAACCGGTTGGGAATGGTCAGCAAATGACACAAGGATTTTAATTGACACACTCAACACTCCAAATCTAAATTTCCGAAAACCTCCTTCAAGTACTTTTGAGAATTAATTTAATTTGATTTATCTAAAAAAAAATTACTATATATTTTCCTTTGTTGATATTTTATGTGTATTTTATAGGTAAATATTACTTACTTTCGAGAGAGAGAGAGAGAGAGATAGAGAGAGAGAGAGAGAGAGAGGGGGGTTTCTAACACCTTATCCAAATGTAAGATATCGGGTGCGTTTGAGGTTGAGTTCCAAGTGCTGCCAATCAGCTTTGTACCGCACTTTTTATTTATTTGACTGTTTGGGAATTTTGTCTAGGGTACGTTTGCTGAAAGCACTTTCAAAAGATTGTGGGTACCGCACTTTTAATGACCGCTCGTCGAAAGGTGCTGCCAAGCAAACGCACCGCGTTTTTAACAGCAAATTACTTGTTTGTCCTTTTGTATCTACACGTGTAAAACATTGTACAAATCGGTCTCTGGTATATGTGCATTAGCTTGTACTACATTTTCCTGATATTTTAGTCTTTGGTATTTGTGCATTAGTGCGTAACTCTGTACGAGTACTATCGTTTTCCTCTTATCCTGATACTTTTTTTGTGTAAAGGGAGTACTATCGTTTTCCTCTTTTCCTGATACTTTAGTTGTACCTTAAGCTTCATGCGATATACATCCAATTTAAGTCTGTACAAATAATATTATTTTTTTATAGAACTGTACAAATAATATTATTATTTGTTTGTTTTATTATATTAGATTTCTCAATATTAAAAAGAACAATTTAATTATATGTCTAAAATTGTCATTTTACTTATCCTTTTATATGCACAGTAGCTTTTTAGAAATAACTCTCCAAACGGTAAACTGCTTTCGTTGACAGCTACATCACCTTTACATCAATTTCATGCAACACTTCCTACAGCACAGCTACAACACTTCCTACAGTACAGCACTTGACAGCAACCCCAAACTCACCCATCATCAATCACAATTTCGGGGTGCAAATGCAAGTAGAGCGAAAGAAACTTCAATCGAGCTCATTCACACTTAAGAAGCTATATTGCATACTCAAAGGAAGATGGAAGATATTGTCGCGAATGCCGGCATACTCACTGATGGTCAAAAATAAGATTATTTGAAGGGTTTCAAATAATGATCCTCCTTTTAAATTACTAGATGAAGATCCTTACTTCATACCTTCTAATATTATGCAAGAGGCCGGGAGGACACTGAAACTTCTTAAGAACGACCAACGACAAGATTGCTTCTAGTTTAATGGAAGCCAGACGTCGTTATTGAAATCAATTTCCCCCTTAAATGTAAATATACAATTGTGTGCATGTTTTTATCGTTCTTTTTGTGATGAACAATTAGCATTATAATGTTTGTGTTATAAAAATTATGGTATTAATTTTGATTTTTTTGTTGCGGAATTTTTTAGTACTTTTTTCAAAAACTACGGTGTTCATGTGTCATATTAGTTTTATATTAGTCACCATAATCAAAGTCACCGCTAATATACTAAATAATCAAAATTTATAATATAAAAAGTTAAAATATAATAGTAAGAATAATAATAATTATTATTACTATAATAACATTTATTATATTAATTAATATTATTTTTATTTATTATTGGCTAACACTATTACACTAACAATAATGTTAAGTAGATAGAAAATAAAACAGAACTTTATAAACAAAATTTGAGTGACAGGCATTTCAGTAATTTTGGGTGTGTTTTGGTCGGATGGAATGATATGAGCTGAACTGAACTGGAAAAAACAAAACTGAAAGATGTTAAACTGAACTGAAAAAAACTGAACTGTAGTACTACCGACGAACAAAACACATCCTTGATCACAAAACATCTACTTGAACCATCTACTTATAAACAAACATCTTTTTAGAACTGCTACTAAAACAGCTAGTCAAATCTAGCTACATTTGTAAGAAGAGAGAGTTGCTCAAGTTAAAGAGAGCACACCTTAAATCCTTAAGGTTGGAGGCTTGATTAATATCGGCCTTAGGCCTCCCTATACACCCAAAAAAAAATAGCTGCCTTTGTCAAACTTTTCATTATACAACAAGTTGTCCCAATTAGCTGGCTATCAAACAAGGCCGAGGGGAAATTGCAACTCATTTTGAAGGAACTGTCGCTAAACTGCTGACACAGTCACAAACCAGAACCATAGAAGTACACTACACACAGTATAGAACAGAACAGAACAGAACAGAAGTGTAGAAGGAAAAAACAAAAGGCATCCCTATTGATTATTTATTCATGTAATGAGCTACCATCGTCTTCACAGCATAACAACCTCCACTTTCTCTCCCCGCTTCAATCTCCTCCTCACCCGTCCTCTCTATTCCTTCTCCAGGTTGGTTAACCCCCCAATCCCATTTCTCTCCTAGTAACTTATACTCACTCACTCGTAATATTTTATTTTCTCTATGTTGAAAGTCTAATTCTTTCATTTCATAATAACTGAATGAACCATATTCCTTTTTTGTTTGTAGGGTTGTGTATTGTGGTAGTAATAAAAGGAGGAGCATGTCGATGTCGATGGAGGCACTTGTGAAAAGTGGGGAAATGGAAATGGTGGTTGGTGACCCCACCTCTGTTCAGAATAAAATCTCTGCTATTCGTGCTGCTGGTCCTTCTAAGCTCCAGGTATCATCATGTTGCATGTTCATTGCCACATATTTCAATTGTGGTTAGAATTGAATTAATAGTTTTGTTGTCATGTTTTTCTTTGTGGAATTGAGTATATACACTATTGATTGCTTTGGTATTCTTATTCATATTGATCGCTGTTTCATTCTCATTATTATTACCATGCTGCATGATAATGTGGGTAGAATGGAATAATTGCTTCTTCTTTTCCTTTTGTGTTTTTCGTGATGATTAGAGGTGTTTTCATGTGTTTCCAGAATGTGATGTTATGTATGGTACCCTATTCTGCTTAGAACTGATGGTATACTGTATTAATTGTTTGGTTCTCTCATACCAAGAATGTTGTAAATGAAAAGTTATTTCCTTTCTCCTCGGCTGCTGTTTTCCCGATTAGTAAAAGGGCCAATGATAGGGGTAACTATTGCTGCCTGCTCTTGCTTGTGCCGTGGTGTTCGGCCTATACCATTTAGGAGGTTTTAGAATGACTATTGACTTGCTTTGCAAGTTGTCAACGTTATGAATGTTTAGGTTGTGCATTTGGCTAGAGCGTAATAGCCGTGTTTTTGATAAGGATTCTCTTCCTATTGATTTCATTTGGGGGAGGGTGGAGGTTTTAGCTTCTTTGTGGGCAAAGTCGGGAGGGGCTTTAAGGGATTATCCACTTTCAATTATACAACGCAATTGCCGCTCATTGTAACTTTACTGAACTTGACGGGCATCTTGTCTTTTGAGGATGATTTGACATTTGTTCAATAAAACTTATTTTTCTATCCAAAAAAAAAAATGAATGCTAGGTTGTGCCTTGAACCCTCACTTGCAATTACTTGATATTATTGGGTTCCTTCTTCTTGTCACTTCATTCCACAATGCAAATAGTTTACGAAGTGGTAGTCAAGCTATGCTTCTACCTGGCCTTTTTACTGCTTGTTTGACGGTTCATGGAGAAGTTCCCATTCAAATAACTCTGGATAACCTGCTTGCATGTATTAGTGATAGCCTTGGACATAATCTATTTGACAGTTAAACAGAAACTCAAGACACAATAGAAACTTAAAAGGTTTTTTTTGTCAGGTGATTGCTGATTTCGACGGCACATTGACAATGTACAACATCAATGGCGAAAGAGGGCATAGTAAGTTCACTTTCCAAAATCCTTGTGGTGATAGTTTTCAGTTTTCCATGCTAGTCTACTCTTTTGTATGTCACGATCTCTAATACATGTGTAGCCAGTCATGCACTTCTACAACAGGGAAATCCAGAGTACAATATGAAGAGGCAAAAGCTGTATGACCACTACCATCCGTTAGAAATTTGTCCAGCTATTCCAATCGAAGAAAAAACCAAGCTCATGGAAGAATGGTATGGGCTTACTCTTGTCAATAAAAGTCATTTGCTCACCTTCCCCCTTCGACTGCCCCATGCGGCCATGCCCTGATCCTTTCCTGCGTCCCTGGGCTATTAAGAAAAAAGAAGAGCAACTTGTTTGCTTTTCTCTCAAATTCTTCATCCAAGTGATGTTAGTCTTTAAGGCTTTAAGCTGATCGCTGAATTCACCTTGGTGTGATTAATATATTGGCTGAGTTTGGGGTTGCTGTCAAGTGTTGTGGCTGTAGCATGTGTTGTAGGTGTGAAGTGATGTAGATGTGGTTGAAAGTGATTTCACCTACAGCTGGTAAATAGGTGAGGTGAAAAAACAGCTTTCAAATCTTATATTTGGAAAGTGCTTTCACTCACAACACTTTTGAAAAAACTACCAAACACCCCAAAAATAGAAAAGTGATGCCGAAAGCACTTTGAAAGCACTTCAAACTCAACCCCACGCAACGAATTATCAAGCTTGGGGGGTCTTTTTTTGTTTGAAATTCGGCACAT
Source organism: Pharnaceum exiguum (assembly GCA_900322385.1). Lineage (NCBI taxonomy): Eukaryota > Viridiplantae > Streptophyta > Magnoliopsida > Caryophyllales > Molluginaceae > Pharnaceum > Pharnaceum exiguum. The sequence goes on along the minus strand of ONZK01001380.1, from coordinate 56,985 downwards.
TTATAATGTCTTAGGTCATTCTGGTGTTGGGGTTTTCATTCTTTGACATGCAGTCATAGAGTTGTAACCTTATTCTGATATTGTTACATATGGGAGAGAGAGGTGGGGTTTCACCATTTGTTCACTTCCAATTCTAATAAAAGAAAATCATGAATGATATATTTTTCCCCCTTTGGCTTGCCTAGTTTGCTCATTGGGAACACATTTCCATCTTTTGTCCATTATTTTTCTCGAGTGCCCCTTGCTCTTGACAAGGGCACCACAGACGTCTAGTTTTTTCCATGGGGGCTTGGTGATGGAAATCCATCCATTACAGATGGAGATTACAGAGTTCATTATTACCATATTTTTTTCTTTAGATTTGGGTTATTGCAGATTTAATTGATATAGATCAACAAACTGCCATTGCCTTTTCTCTCCTTGACGTTATCAGCAATGGTCTTCTTTTTGTTTCTTGGTTTACTGGATTTGTAGAGCTAAGACTGCATACATATGACTCCCCTTTCCCTTCTTTAGGTGCTGAGCTTGTTAGAGCTGGGTACTGATAATGCTGATGCTTATGATGATGGTCTGATGATTGTTGATTGCTTTTTTCCTTGTCAAAATCTAGGTGGGAGAAAACGCATGCTCTTCTTGTGGAAGGAGGTCTTACTTATAAAGATATTCAAAATTCTGTTGCAAATGCCAGAATTTCATTTAGAGATGGTGTGATTGAACTTTTTGAAATCTTAGAGGTTAGTGCCAAATATTTACTCTATTTTTATGGGGTTTTTTTTTTTTTTGGTGCGTCTCTGAAAACATATATGATATGCAACATCCTTTTGTTTTTTTCTCTTCTTTTTTTTGGTGGTCAGCATCATTGTTCAATGCCCTTGCTGAAGGTGATCCTTATCTTTAATAGAGTTTCGCAAACCTTAGACATTTTCCTTGTATACAGGCGTGAACATGCTCATGTAAGCAAACTAATCACTACTGCCAGAACCGTCGCCATGATGCTCCTGTAGTTTTAGTTCAAAGTGCACTCTAGGATACATGGTTTTGATTCAACCTAGTGGTTCTTATATTGGGGGAGAAAGAGGCAGAGCAGTGTGTCTTGTTCCACTGGCAATTGCTCGCTCCCGTTTTATTGTTAATTGGCTACCAGCCTACCAGAATGGCCATTCTGGTTTTGTGTGCCTTGTGTTTCTTCATTCTCGCCATTGAAGTTATATGGCTATGGACAAATTGCAGGATTTGAATTTTCCCTGTCTAACGTGCAAAGTAAACTTCTTAAACAGGACCCCTCAGTGTTGCAGTTGGAATTTTAGTTACAAGTTTTTGGTTGCGATTATTGTAGCTTAATTTTTAAGTATTTTGTCTTTTTGTCCATTGTAGGAGAAAGGTGTTCCTGTCCTCATTTTTTCTGCTGGGCTTGCAGATATCATAGAAGAGGTCGGTACGGTCAATTTCATTTACTTGTTTTAATTAAAAAATGGCCTCATGCTCAATATCATGTATTTTATTCTTTGCTATGAGTAGGTTCTCATTCAGAAAGTCAAGAGATCCTTCAAGAATATTGAGATTGTATCTAATCGGATGGTCTTTGATGATGATGGCCATCTTTTAGCTTTCAAAGGTATAGGTCTTTCATCATGTTTGTCATATTGGTTCATTTCTTCTTCTTTTTATAAAATTTGATGCTTCTGTATGTGGCTGTTCATATGTGCTCACATATGCTCTCAACCAATATGCTGAAGCTTTGGTTAATCCAGTTTGTGGCTGTTCCTGATGTGTGGGAGTGAGCAATTATTATTTATTTATTTATTTGATTTAATATGTTGAAAGATATGTGCTGAATGAGATATCCTTCATCAAAGACAGATTCTTTCACTCTTCACTCATATTTCTCTATCAGTTCTTTTGATGACATATGTCTGTCTTTCTTCATTTCCTTGCAAAATACCAGTATGACTTTGGTGAAGTTATTTTTCATGTCTACATCTATCTTTAGTACAGTAAACTTTTTCCTATCTTCTCATTAAAAAAAAATGTTGCTTTCTTTTGGTACTCTTTTCTGTTTACTTCAAAAATTGCGGAAACTTTTGTTTTACGTTATTTGTAGTGATTCTGAATCGATCGTACATATCTTCTATATGTGATCATGTTGTCCCTTTCTACAGGGAAAACTATACATGTCTTGAATAAGAATGAGCATGCCCTTGATATGGCTGCACCTCTACATGATGCCAGTGGGAATGAGGACGGGTCTGTCATAGATTTTACTTCCATGAAAAACAGGACTAATGTTCTACTTCTTGGTGATCATACCGGAGACTTGGGAATGTCTGATGGTCTTAATTATGATACACGAATTTCAGTCGGTTTTCTGTAAGTTAATTGATACTCTATTGTTTTTAAGCATTCCTGTTTTTTCACCTGCAAACCTTGTGATACATGATCTTTTATATTCTAAAGGTTGTTAATTGCAGACCTAATTTAAAACTAGAATCGGAGAATATCTAGATTCTAGAACTTGTCATATTGGAGCTTTAAGGATCTAATGTCTGAGGGGATGAATAAAATAAAAAGAGGTATATACAAAGTCTAAGTCACCATGAACTAAGGAAAAAATGAAGAAGACTAAAAGGACATATATGTGAGAGCAGATGTATATTCAATGAATGATACATGGCATATTTGGAATCCTATAGGACTCATGTTGCTACAGTCATCTTTTTTCCTTTTCTTCTTTACTGATTTATCGCTTACAGTTGGCTATTTAAATCATGCCAGACTATTCAGTGTTAAACCTTTGCATATTACAATAGGCTGATTGGGGTTTGTTATCAGTACTCTGTGGTAGTGCTGAACATTGACATAGAGTAAGCTCATGTCCAGAGATTGTGTAGGTGCTCTTAGCTTTGTCTGGGTTTATTGGCTTAACAGCAGTTCAGGCGATGATGATAATCATGTGGCACTGACACTGTTGCATAGCCTCTTGCTTATACTGCGTCTTAGAATTTGATTTTCTTCATTGATTTTTTGTCCTTATAACTCAGGGTACCAGAGTCAACAATTGAAGACACTTAATGTTAGGATGGACTAACATTGTGTAATTATTACTTTTTTTTTGGTACAGTACAAGGAGTACCAATCCTACTTGGTTCATTATACATCTTACCCTAAAATACAAACACATAGACCCATACCGGCCCAAAGTTGGGCCTAGCTCTTTGGCCCTTGCTTTTAAGGGGTTGGCATATGCCCTCCACAAGGTTAGATCCCTACCCTGGTGGAGAGCGTGAGAGCTATGTCCACCAGTCCACCAGTAGGACAACACCCGAGTGGTTGTGTGTATCTTTGTGTTGAATGCTCACTGGGAGAGCCCCTTCAGAAGTTAAAGGAATAATTAAGGTGATATTGATGATGATTATCAGGTAGTAAAATTAGCTAATGGCCCATTGTCCTTAGACCAGAAGTTACGTCCTTGTTTAAAGGGCCGTGTATTTCTTAAAAATATGGTCAACACTGTGTCATTTCTGACTATATGTTTAAAGGGATCTTAAGCTTATAGCACACAATCAGAGATACAACAGCCCTTTAAACATATATCTCTTAAATATATAATCAGAGATACACAGCTCTTTAAACATATATTCAACAGTCAACAGACTCAACACACAGAGATACACAGTCCTTTAAACATATAGCCAGAAATGTCCATGCTCTCCAAACTCCAAAGTCGCAGTCTTACAAAGCACACAGCCCAGATTACCACCATGTACATACTAGAGTTCATGTGATAATGTGTGTACTTTGTCAAATCAAATTGGAGCAAAGAAAAGGGAGCGGTGGCCAGATTTTTTAATGTGTGTGTGTGCGTTGGGGGGGGGGGGGGGGGGGGGGG
>ONZK01001380.1:39755-51605 GCA_900322385.1 Pharnaceum exiguum | reverse complement strand
GAGTCTTTCTCCCCTTTTTGCTGTAGTCTAGTGCTCCACTACCAAATGTTTTAAAAAAAAATGGACATATAGACAGCACTGTCTGCCAAATAGTTTACACTGGTTTTACATTTGAGAAAATTCAATCAGATTTGTCGACATTGATGTCTCTCTCTTCCCTGCCTGTGTCTTGCACTCAAGTGCCTCTATGCTGACTATATGTTTAAAGGGCTGTGTATCTCTAATTTTGTGCTAACTGTTCTGGCTCATTACTAATAGATTTTATACTTTCTCCCCTGAATATCTTGTAATGTAAAAGATAAGAAGTAAGGTATATAACCGTTGACACGGTCTTTAAATTATGGATAAGAGAAAGGATTTGATGAGGTAACTATATAGGGTAATCCTTCATCTCTTGTTAGTCTGTGAGCGGTTCTGGTCATGCCTCTTCTAGTTAGGGGTCGGGGTCCTCAGATGATTCGACCGGCCTATTGAGAAAGTCTGCTAAGCTTTGTAGTATTGACCAAGTCCTTTATTTGGCGTGGTTTCTTATTTTCTGAAAGCTGGTGTTTCTGAAGGACATATCTGCATGATATGAAGTTTTAATTGTTTGTTGTCTGCTGCCCCTGTGTGGATTTTCCTTCTGCTACTGCTGCTGCCTTCCAATAGCTTGTTTTCACATTAATCAAATGAATGAGGAGAAAAGGGAAGAACTGAGTCTGCACTCTACACATGTATAAGTAGCATGCATCATATACTTCGCTTACCCCCTCTTTGGGCACACAAACTTCTTGCAGATGTTCATAGTACATGCTCACTGCCCTTTAGTCTCATGAAGAAAAAGAACAAGCACAAGAAAATAGCTTTCATCCGAGAACCCATTGGGATTGGTTATCACGAAGATATTTACATTAACGCATGCTCACAACACACGTACAAACGCACACTGAAAGACATTCACTTACAGACACCACTCAACACATTTGAAGAATAAGAAAAATGTCGAGGAAAAAGAGAGAAATTTAACATTTCACTGAAAGCTTGTGGAACAAATGTGAGACCCCGTCACCCAGCTAGAGTGAATGGAGATTGCTTGGCGGTGCCTGCCTTGTACCCAAAATGTTTCTGAAAAGCGGGGCTATAGGGAAATTACTAGGGATATGTTCTTTTTTTTGTTTTTCTATTTAAAATTGGTTTTTTATTTGAAATTTTGTTTATTAAAAAGGAAAAATATAGTTTATCTTCGAACTATCATTATGAAAGTTTAAGATGAAAGATTTTAAAAACCTATAGTTTTTCTAAAAATGTGATTCCTTATTTCTTTGCCATCTCCGAGTTTGCCGTTTTCTTGTTCCTGTCCCTGTCTTTGTTTATTCTTGGTGAGAACTATGAAAGGTCAGGTACTGCTGTTTTGGGACAAAGGTGGTTAGATTATTATGACCTACCATCCTCAGCATCTTGTGTCTTTAAACTTGGGAGCTTTGTCTTGGGCCTAACGCAGCTGATTTCTGCAGGGTTTTTTTTGTCATTTTTAACTAACTGGATATCCTTTTGAATTTGCAGGAATGATAAAGTTAACGAGTCTCTGGATAACTACCGTAAAGCATTTGACGTTGTGTTTTTGGTAAGTAACTTATGTTCACTTGCATTTCACATGATTCTTTGTTCTACTTGTTTGCTATTGCGTCGGATTTTGGACTAGCGGCTCACTCAGAATGGAGAGAAAATGCATCTTTTGTCTTCTTGAGTCTTGGCATGTTTTTTGAGTGTGGGTAATGGATCAATTGCGCTCTAATAATTTTATTTTGAGTTAATAAATAATAATCACGGTTTATCCTTTTGGCAGAATGATGCACCCATGTCGGGAGTGGTGAAGCTTGTTTCTCTTCTAATTCAGGGTGAATAGTAGTTCAGCTCGATTGGGAGCTATATCCATTTCCTTCATTTCTTTAAGCTGCAGCAACCTGATATCCTGTATAATGGGCCAGTTTCCAGCAATTTCCAAAGACTGACAAAAGCTTGGTGAAGTCCGACAACTCTCCAAGTTCCCTTGCTACTCTCGTTATTCTGATTGAATGATTTGTAAGAAATCGTTGATCCATTGTCAAAGGCGTTCCTATTGACTAACCAAAAAAAAAGGGTGTAGGAACAGAACAAAGTAGTAAGTAGGTACTGATTATCTCAACGATGTGAGCACCTCTTAGTTTACAGTTACTATTTTTTAAGGAAACACATAATTATTGAAGTCGTATATGATCTCAGCGTGTACTGAACCTATTTGATTGGTAAAATCAGGGTCATAGTTTCAGTATTATACCAAATAAAAACACAAAAACGAAAGGAAAAGGAAGCGTGTTGCTCTGCCTCCTGGGAAGGGGGTGTGGAGTTTAAGACAGTAATTATAAGGGTCATAGATTTTACCATCAATTTCACCATAAGAATGCTAGACTAGTAATACTTGACACTCCATTGACTATATCTGACAACAGTGACCCTTTACATGATGAGGTTTACATGATGACTTAATGCCATCCTTCTACGTCATCAGATACAGAGATTTCAGGCATGAGAAAGCCATGAAATATTACGCAAACCACAATCATGCCCATAATTTCGAGTGTGAAAGTAACTAAGAAAAGAGAGGCCAAGAGTCCAAGACATTGACGCTAACGATTTGCATGGTACGCGTGGAATTGAACAATCTAGTGTTCACACAAAGTGCAAAAATGAATGAAACACAGCAAGTGGCAGACAAGGCACCTACCTTTCCCACACATCCATTCACTTCCATTTAATCTGGTTAATATTCAAAGCTTTATAAGTCACTTTAAGAAAGATCCTAACCACAAACAATCTCTATGCCATTCGTGCTCTAAGTGAACCAACCATTTTGCATCAGTGGCGTTGAGCCGCAGAACCTTATTTGCTTTTTGCATTGTCCGAATTAATATAGCTGCATTTGTTGTCCATCACATAGGCCGTAAACATGTACATTAAAAGTTCTTTTGAGAAAAATATAAGTTTTGTAAACTAGAAATGTCGAGACTTTGATTGAGCTTGTAAAATCGGGTACATTTACATACGCTGCAAGTTATACGGTTATTCATGATGAATTACCACTTCACAGCAGGCAATTCCAACACTCAATTCACAAGCCAAGCAATATAATTAAAATATCAAAATCACAAAGATAAAACTCTTCTTCTTTTATTTTTCTTAAAGAACGCAAATATTTTCTGTTTCTGTGTGTGTAAGATAAACCATTATTTTCTGTTTGTTTTTAGTCCTTGATTTACTGCCAAAACTGCTTAACGATAAACGAGTGTGAATTCTCATTTAATGGGGGTAATCGGGGGTTGGAATGTAACGATATGCCGATTAATGACCTTTTCTAGCTAGCTCTTACGTAAGCCAAGGAAAGAATTGCTCCTCCTTAAGCTCTGCTCTGTTTGTTTCTGCCTCTGTAACAGCGGGAAAAGAAAGAAAAAAAAAAGATAAATCAAGATGACCTCGTAAATACAGCAGAAATAGTCAACAACTGATATGAAGTGTCAATGTTAACATAACACCTGGCCTGTGCAATTATCCAAAAGATCATCCCTGCTCTTACAGGGGAAACCGTCTTTAGAAGGATTACAGTCTTTAATCCCTCCTCATCTCAGTCACAAAACTAATTACACAAAATATGTGCCACCCCCACCCTCTAAACCTCTAGATGAAAAGGAGGAAGAAAAAAAAAGTTAGAGATGAACAATATGTATATCCATAGGCCTCAATAAAAGTCTTAACCTACGAAACAGCCAGTGCCATCATTGGTACTGGCGCATTGGCAGCATTCATCACTGATACCTCAGCAGCTAAGACATCATCTGCCACCGATGCCGGCATACCAACAGCTGATAGCGTCATGTCAGTAGCCAATGCTTCTGGGAAATCAGCAAAGATCTCCTGAACTACATCCTCAGGTGGTGTAGGCGGCACACGAATAGTATAGTCAAACTCTATCTGAAGCCGTTGATGAAGCGGGGTTGAAGACATCAACCCTTTTTTCATGTCAACCTGCAGTTCCCTTAAAGGAATTGCAGCCAAGAAACTCTTTATGTACTCCTTGCAACATTCTTTCCCTTTACACACCACAGTCTCTTCTTCCACAATATTTGATTTTTCTGACTTATCTGACATTGAACCCTCCATGATTGTTGATCCTTCTTTCTCCGATGATGAGATCTCCATAACTGTTGACTTTTCTGACTTCTTAGGTGATGAAGCCTCCACTGCCCATGATTTTTCTTTGGTGGTTTTCTTAGTTTCTGTTTCAGAGGCAGTTTGGCTTGTAACAACTCTTTCAATGCTTGTGTTCTGATCGAATTTCAGGACATATGCCTGCTTGCAATCCTCATACAACCTTTCCCCCAATGTATCAATGATGTAGTAGGCATCCCAATCTACTCTGAGGAGAAAGAAGTGGTCGTTCCAGCTGACAATGAATACCAAAGGTTCACTATTCTCGCTCATCTCAGATGCCACTCGGGATATTTCAGTCCATATATTGTCGAAAGACATAGCACCATGCAGGAAACCAAAAGATTCCTCGTCCAAGCCTTCAGGGTGGAAGAAACCAATGAAGGATCTTCCAGGGATAAGAGACAGAGGACGAATTCTGGCCTCAAGAACTGTCTCAAGGTCAAAATGCTTGTCGGGAAATCTCTCTCTGTAGGTGTCATTGTCACACAAGTTCCTCCACTGAAGGGAGCCCTCTCTTATGAGATTGTCAAATTCAGATTTTATAGGCATTTCACCTTGGTTGGAGTGAATCCAGTCAGCAATCACAGCAACCAGTGCAGTGCAAGCACTCTCCCCAGCTGCTCTTTCGCTCCTTTGATCAATTGAAGCAAAGAACACTTGCGCAAGGAGCTTCATTTTTCCATCTCGACTTTGTACCTCCTTTTTCTCCCAACTGCCCACAGCAAAGTTATCATCCCCAAATTCAGATACAAACACTCCGCTTCCAGAGTCAACTGGCTGCAACATTCACACAATTTCGTCAGTGCTTGAATCAATGCTACAGTTGTATGACTTCCTTACAGAAGGCAACAAAATTAGACAGGAGAAGTTCTAAACTTGTAACCAATGAAAAGACATTAAAAACAAAAAAAAGAGACACCTAGAGACTAGGGGCTAGCTTCAAGAACTGCAGTTATTCATGCAATAACAGCAAGGATGTCCCTCATTCTAGTGGTAATGCGCAAAGAAAGTGAAGGACCTAAGATTATAATTTCAAGAGGTTGATGATAAAGATCTAAGCATGCTGGAAAATAATTATAAAAAAAAAACTTTAAAGAAACATGGGGAGAAGATTCAGAAGACTGCCATTCTCATAGTTTATAAAAACATATCTGAAAAAAGAGGATATTGAAAAATTTAACAGAATCACAAAAGGACAAATTTATTAGGAAATAACCAAAACTAGTAGGTCATCATACCATGATTGATTCGTCAGATGAAAGCTGCCGACGGTCAAAATCAATATCATCTCCGCCTTCTTCGCCATAATCCTTCTTCAACAGTGGCTCTCCCTTAACCTTAGGGGATCTAAAACTCAACTTCCTCTTCTTCCATGCTAAAATCCCAAATTTTGGACTCTTCGGCACCGGCTCAGAGACTTCAGTGCCAAAATTATGAGCAGGTGAGCTGTCAACATTAGGACTCCGGTTGCTGTAGTATATAAAATCATCATCCTCAGAATTTGTCTTAGCATCCAGAGCTCCTCCAGCTAAATTAGCATGAACTAAAGTTCCATAATTGCATGACACTTGAACATCACTTTCCTCTTTGAGTTCCTCAGATTCATCCTCAGCACTATCATCGAAAGAGTCTGTGTCAAATGGGTAGTTAGATTCAGAACCCTCACTTCCTGTGGAAAACTTGCTGTCAGTACTGCCTTCACCGCGGTCTGACTTCTTTTTCCTTTTGGATGAAACAAAATCAGTCAAGCTTTTGACTTTCCTTAGACTTGACCTAAGGGTGGAGCCCTCATCTTCCCTTGTTGGCAGAGGAACACCAAAACAGGGTGATAGTGGAGCAAACATTATTGATTTCTGCACTTCCTCTGAGAATTCTTGGGTGGTTCTCAGCTCTGTCAAGCTAAGTGTAATCTGCACATGGTAAGGTTGTATAAATAAAAAATGTAAGTAAAAATAATCACTGGAAGACTAACAGTCAGTCAACAATCAGGCACGTGCAAGATATTCTGATAGCACTTTAACAAACTGAAAATCTGAAACAGGAGAGGTGCACCAGCAGAGAGATTAGCAAGATGCAATCAAGAGATCAATGCAGTATACAACAACAACAACCGAGTGTAAATCCCCATAGATCAATGCAGTATACAACACAAAAAAAAGGAAAAAGCATGGGAGTACAAAAGTCAAAATGTGGCACAGGAAACTTACAGAAAGAGAAGGGGAGTACTTGAAACCAATGCTTGGGAATGAGAGAGGAATGTTAATCTGGACCTCGTTCACATCTTCTAAACTAGCAAAGTCAGCAAGGTTTAGTACTGCGGGCGCTGACAGAGGTAACCTCTTCTTTGCTCGCTTCTCTGAGACCTATCACATGCAAGCAAATTTCATTAGCCCCCATCTTATCAGCACAAAGAACCTGTGAACCTGAATGCCCCCTACCGACCTTCCCCCTTCCCCAACATAAATACAATTATAAAATACAAAAAGATCAATTACTTGGTGCATCAAAGCAGAACCAAAACTAAAACCAGAAAGTTCAAGATGATTAAATAGTATTAACAAAACAGAAAGGGAAAGACTGTACCACAAAACTGTAACTCCATCACACAAATCATCTTATATGGAGTACCTAGCAACATAGCAACGTTGACGATCACTGGTTGCCAGACAAAACAAAGATGTGATTCTCACATTTTTCAAATTTTGATCCCTTTAAGTAGTTATACTATAACCACATAGGTGTGAAACCAACCCAATAATAGTTGCTCAAGAAACCAATGACATACCATTTTCCATGTGGAATCCAACCCCACCAATTTTACACACAAAAAAAAAGGTACCAAAACAAATAAATTGCATTGACTATGTCAAAGTCAACATCATTAACATGACAATGGACTCTAAGCTGTGATCAACCAAGCTGTCAAACTCATTGATAACAACTGACAGTAACATGAACAACTAATGTTTAACACTAAATAGTCTTTTATACAACCTTCAAATCAAGAAATATCCACCACTTGATTTCTGTGGAAAATAGGGAAGATAAGCATCCCTCAACAACCAACAAAGCCATGGATGATAATAACATCCACTAAATAAATAATGATAACTGATGAAAAATGAAGCATGTGAATCAAATACAAAGACCATCTCTATTCTCCAACAAGATAATAGTCTCAAAACACACAAACGTTCTGTAATCATCGAATTCGAAATTTCGAGACACTAATCAACATGGAGATCAATGATCATGCCATGAAATGTGAATCATCACATACAGAACCAAAAAAAATAAAAAGAATGCATGAATAACATCATTTAACCCTCATACAAGTCAATGGTCATAGCATTCAAAAAACACAAGGCACCACTAAATTACAAGAAAATGACATGGTCGGGCCAAAATTAACATAACAATCCATCAAATACCCATCACAAAAACATAATAAAGTCAACTCAATCAAAAGACCAATCTCATCAGTATTTTCCTCCACAAAAATCAATTCTTTTATGTCAACAAAAAAATAGATGAACAATAACAAAAATAAAAGTTAATAAATAAAATATAAAATAAACACAAGAACAGAAAACTCACATGGTAGACCATGAAGGAAACCTCCCAAGGAAGAAAATCACCATCAACCTTATTGTTATCTTTGGACCCACAAAACCCACAAAAATGCTTAAACTCTTCATCCCACAAAACTAGACCATTTTGATCCAAATTCACCTCCTTAGTAAACTCCCTCTTCACACTCTTCTTCCTAAAAGACCTAAACCCATTTGCTCTTGACCCTTTCCACTTAATCTCCACCGTTAATCTGCTCACCCCACCATCCTCACCACCACCACCACCGTTGGATGGTTGAATTCCACTTAGTGACCTCACCAGAATTTTGGCCTCTAAACACTTTTTTGAACTCTGTTGGGATGACTTTGACCTCCACTTTATCATATTCACAACCATATATTATACAAAAACAAAACTATACTATATACTGCAAAATTCTATATTAATAAAAAAAGATTCAATCTTTGCTAATTCTGAGAGATACCCAGATGGTTTTTTCTCCTAAAGACTCAATCTTTGCTAAAATTGAGCCATACCCAGATGATCAATTTTGCTAAAGACTCAACTTTTAATCAAACTGAGAGATACCCAGATGGTTTTTTATGCTAAAGAGTGATTTTTTGACAAAATTGGGAGATACCCAGATGGTATTTTGTGAAAAAGATTGAGTCTTTGATGAATTTGGTAGGTACACAGGTGATTTTTAAGAGTGAACTTTTTGATCAAATTGGTTGGTGATAGACAAAAGAGAGGTCTTTTTTTTTTTGTTTTTTTGGGGGCAGAGTTAATGAGTCAAAAGGGCAGAAAGGAAGAGGATGAGATGATAATAATGAAATGAAATTTAATATTTATAAAGAGGTGGGGGGGAGTTGACTTTAGGAGTGTTTTGTTTTTGTGAGAGGAAATTAATAAGAGTGGTTCACAGCAAATTGGAGTATGTATGTTACTGTACAACTTGGATTTTGTCTAACATAAAGAGTTGAAAATTAGGGACACAACTGAGGAGTGTATTGTACTGTACAGTCTTATCTTATTATAAGAATGTTTTGGACTGAAAGACAAATACTGGCATGAGATGAGTAGGACACAAAAGAGAAGAAAAGAAAAAAGAAGCTTTCATAGCCTAACGTCTCTAAAAGAAAAAGGAGAGGGAGGAAAGGATGGAAAGAAAGATCGATTGAGGCAAACTAAAATGGAGAATTGAGAACCATGAATCTTGCAATATTCGTGATTCGTCGAACAAATTTCTATTTCCTGGAATAATAGAAACAACAATATCTTTTTTCTTGCTATATCAATATTAGTAAATCCATTGAATGAATCTTTGGTTTGTAGGAACATGCATCTTCGGATCATTGGTAGGGGTTGGCAAAAACTGACTCGACATGAGAAATCGACACGAACCCGACACGAAATAAATGGGTTTGGATCAAATGATCCCGGCCCGTTTATATAAATGTGAGAGTTGAAATCTTACTGGCAAAACGAAGTTCAGGAGGTTCTACCTAACCCAGCCTATCCATCTAAGTTGGAAAGTCTCAGCCCGTGCTTGGACTTGGACACAAAACGATCGTCATCGGAGATGAGCGGCTGAGCCTTATGTTTGTCGCTAGCATAAGATGCCTATCGCATGATAAAAAGTGAGGGAGCGCGTGAAACTCAACACTACCTCGTAAGGGCGTTGAGAACACCGTTTACCGAACTATTTACCCGTTTATTTTTCAACTTTTCGGCAATTCCTATGTTAATTATTATGAATTCACAATCTAGTGTCTGGTTTGATTTCGCCTGTGAAGAAACATGTAATTAGTTAACAAATATTTTATAGTTTTAAGCCCAAAACTCCTCCTAATACTCATTCAGATTTCCATCTTGTTTTTTTACTTTCTTTTCATTCATTGAGTCATCAACTTATACCTTAGAAACACATCATTTCTTCATCACTTATTCGTACTCAATCAAGTGTGAATTTCAACTAGCTAATCCACATTTGAACTCTTATATTTAATAATTCAAGTTGCACATGTCCATTAATATAGTAGATATTTATTAGGGAAAATTGTTAGCACACCCCTTTTAAATACCGAAGTTTGTAAGGACACCCCTTTTATATTCAAATTTGTTGCCACGCCCCTTGAAATCAAAAAGTGTTGTTTAGACACCCCAAAATTGACCATTTGACCAAAAATCAACTTGAAATTCCTCTTTTACCCCAAATTGACCCAAATTGACCATTTTATTAAAAAAACAACCCGAAATCCCCCCCCCCTCCTCATCAAGTACACTCCTCTAATTTATCTTTCCTTTAATAAGTTTTTAAAATTATCCATAATTTAGAATTTTATCAAAAATAATTATAGATTGATTTATGATAAAATGGTCAACTTGGGTCAAACAGGGGTAGAAGGGGAATTTCGCGTTCATTTTTGGTCAAATGGTCAATTTTGGAGTGTCTAAACAACACTTTTAAGTTTTAAGGGGTGTGCCAACAAATTTGAATATAAAAGGGGTGTCCTTACAAACTGTGCTATATAAAAGGGGTGTGGCAACAAATTTCCCTATTTATTAATGCAATGGTTTTGGGTTTTTATTGAACTTAAGAAATTTATATATGTAGAATGTCCGATATATTTTTATATATGTAGGTTTTTTTAAACGGGTCATGGGTTCCCTCTTAACCCGCCTAACTAAACGGGTTGAGTTTGGGTCAAGGTCCCCAAACCTATTGAATAGGTTGGGTATGGGTTAAGAATTCTCCAACCATTTATTTGACACGAACTCGAACCTGACACAATTGCCACCCCTAATCATAGGTAGATGTGTAACTTAACTTACAAAGAAATTCACCAAATCTAAAACGGTACACTATTTGAGAATATTCAAGCTTGATTACCTTCTACTCGTAGGCTTGCACCAATTATGAACTAACGGTTTGTTTTATTCGTCTACAAATATCGTAATAGAAACTCAACGGAATAGAACTGAATGTTGTTAAAAAGTGTACCTACAACTAAATTAAACTAAACTAAATTACATTGAACTGGTTCGGTGCTGTTTGAGATCGTTTTGAGTTTTTAGTTTGTTTTCGAAACTAAAAACCACTTTTTGGAAACAAGAAAACAATGGTTTTCAAATTTCTATTGTCAGATTTCAAAATTATAACAAAATATACTAAGCTAAATGTTTTAGTATAAAAAATGACTTCAGTATCACCATGTTGAAAATATTAACCAAAAATTGAAAACTCACAGTGATCCCGAACAGGGCCTTGTAGTTCATTTTTTTAATACTTAGTTCAATATCTTTTCGATTTAGTTTTAGTTATAATTTTAATTATATTCAGTTTTGTTAAGTTCGATTCATAGCTTTTCATTTCAGTTTAGTTCAGACGAAAAAAACATACCCAATCGACGTCATTTTGTCTTTTCTTAAGGTATCTATCCCTTACTCTTTCTTTTAAAAGGTAAGAGGGCATGTCCCTAGGAGAGGAAAGGGGAGTAAGAAATAGACCTCCTTTCAATGTCCCTAGTGGTAATCGAACACGATTCTCTGATATAAAAACTAAGGTCCATTACCACTAGAATAACACTAGTTGGTTATGTGTATCCTCTTTATGGGTTCAAAGAACCGGTCTACCCATTAAGGTTGGGCCGTCAAATTTTATTGGGCTCATTGTCTCCCTTTACAAAAAAAAAATGAAAAAATTCATCTATGGAGTTTGGACTCGCTAACCAAACAAGGTGTTAAAAAACAAAAACATATTTACCACCCATATAGAGGTGGCAAAAAATAAATTGTTCTAAAAAAAGAAAATGAACCCGAAAACTGACTGAAACCAACCGCAAATCGACCCGCTAATGACCCGCTTATTTTGACACGAAACCCGATTATGACCGAACCCGTTTGAGCCGCTAATTTCTGGGTCAAACCCGACCCGCCCGAAAATCGCTCTTTTGACCGAAAATACTAATATTTTTATATAAAAATTTATTTTTAAAGATAATTTGTTCAAAAGTAACTTTTTTTTGGATAACTTCATTGTAATATCTTATA
>ONZK01001380.1:2992-17462 GCA_900322385.1 Pharnaceum exiguum | reverse complement strand
TACAGCTAGGGGGGAAGGGGGCTAATAGCCTCTTAGTTTTTAAGTTTAAAGGCACTAGCGAGTGCAAAATCAACTTTCACCCTCTACTCCTTGTTAATCTGTCACTACAAGATGCTAATAAGGCAATGGCCAATTGATAACCACCTTAAGAGCAGATGAAATATGGGTAACTTGGTAAACTTATATTTCATGCTATATGGCAGCTGATCTTTGCAAAGAGATAGAAATCAAGGGACTTCACATGTCACAGGGATATTAAATAATCCACCATAAAAAGCTTACCTCATAGCACCAACAACGAGCCACATTTCTTATAGTATAACCACCTCCACCAACCAAAAGTAGGGGAACATTGAAGGATCTCATATATTTGACACACTCTGCATGCCCTTTGATAGAAAGGTTAAAGCAGCCCAATCTGTCACCAGACAAAGAGTCAGCACCACATTGCAAGACAACCGCACCAGGCTTGAACATCTCCATCACTTTTCCCATTATTGGTTTAAACAAGGACTGATAGCTCTCATCATCAATCCCATCATCTAGAGGCACGTTTAGAGAATAATATTTCCCCTTTCCATATCCAATGTCACGAATGTCTCCTGTTCCAGGAAAATAATCACCAAACTTGTGGAATGACACTGTCATGACCCTGTCTGTTGTATAAAAGGCCTCTTCTACACCATCGCCATGGTGAATATCAATGTCCACGTATAACACACGCTGCATTTACAAAAGAGATTACAACAAAGATTACTTGGATGTGGGAGATAACCATGATAGAAAAACACCAACAAGCTCAAAATCCTTTAGGATAATCGACAAATACACACTGTCATCATAAAAAAAATGTTCCATCTATTTTCATCATAAACTGAAAGCTATGTAGGTAGAACTTTATCAAAATTTACAAACAGATCTCCAAGAAAAATAGAGTGAGAAGACAACAGTTTCCCCAGGGCAGTTTAACCATAACAGTACCAGCGAATAACAAAACAGATAGTTTGATGCCAAAAGAGGCACAACAGTAGGAAAAAATATTTATAGTGCTGCATGTGAACTTAAGACCATAGATTAACAAAAATTGGCAATGAGAAACCTACGGAAGACCAAAATGAATGCAAAGCCTACTTCCTGAAGAGTCACATCCCCTAAAAAGTGAACCCACATTAGTACACCCAATCCACTATCATGATCAATTATTCATAGCAAGTCTGACTCAGACCTGCTAACAAGTGGCATTTTGCATCCTAAAGACATCAGATATATCCAGAATTTGAGAAAGCAATGATGACATCACAACTGACAAATGACATTGAAACAAAACATCTACAAAGCTAAAGTCCTCTCCGTGAACATGTGCAGCAAACTGCAATGGATATATGCCTTCACTGGCATAAAAGAGCATGCAATTGATAAAAGTACATTACCCAATTGCTTCATCCAATAACAATAGCCATAAAATAGCTACTGGAGCTCTTCAAAACTATAATGTGTACAAAAATCAGAAAGATCATATCACTTACATCATGAGTTTTTAGAAGTTCCAAAATCGCCAATACTATATCATTCACATAGCAGAAGCCAGAAGCCTCGCTCTTTTTCGCATGATGTAAGCCACCTGCCCAGTTGATGGCGATATCACAAAGTCCATGGTTCAATTTCACTGCACCTCCAACAGAACCCCCAGCATAAGTCTGGCAAAATGAGTAAAGCCCATCAAATACGGGGCAATCTTCACCGACGTTAAACCTCTTCAACTGCCTTAGCTGATCTTGCTGTGCTTCAGGAGTGATACCTCTTAAGAATGACACATAATCATCAGCATGGAACCTGCACAGATCTCTATCTCTCGCTGGAACAGGCTTCAGAACTTGCATATGTTGAAGCAAACCATAATGAGCCAGAAGAGCATGAGTCATACGAATTCTATGTGGCTTCATCGGGTGACCTTGCCCGTAATAATAGTTTCCCACTTCAGGGTCGTAAAAGTATGATACTTTCCGCTTAACTCCATCTGGCCCAGATGGAAGTGAATTACCTCCGGTCTCCATGACCTATTAAAATATACCGACAGGAAGAGACATGAGAAGAAATTTTTTTCCCTTTCCACAACCAGTTTTAAACTTAGCACGTAGTATAATAATAGGCTAAATAATGCAACCTGGATCTTCAACCTATCCTTCCCAGGAACACAGAATACCAAAACTCATACAAATGGAAGACAATCTTTAGCAAATCAACATACTTTTTCTTTCCATCAAAGTGTCAATTTTTTTTTGTTTTTTGAAATAGCAGCTTTGTCGTACACTTTTTTTCTTTCCAAGTTCCACCAACAACCAATCAATCAAGTAAGTACAATGTAGTCTTTATCTTAAGAGAAAAATTTGTGTGAACCCGTTTCATATATGAGACTGGGTGAAGTGGGGTCAATATTGTTTACCCGAGGGTCATTAATGACTACCCAAATACCCAGTTTCATATATCAAACGGGTTGACACAATTTTTTTTGTTATCTTAAACCAACAAAAAACTAGTAGACGAACTGACTAAATTTATTTATTTTGATACCAACCAAATCTTTGTTCCTAACTTGACTAAAGTTATTTATTCCAAACATTCAATCTGCTAATACAAATATAAAGTCAATTAACACATGACCACTAACAACTCATTGCAACCAAACGATCTCTATATTCACAAAGACATTTAACTTTTCGGTCACACTAACACTGACAAAAAACAAAGTCATAGAACACCCTTAAAATGTGAACCATCACAAGTTACTTAGTGACATCTCCACCCACTAACAGCAGTAAAGCCAATCTCCCCCTCTCCAGCAGTACACAAAAACAAAAAACAAGTCTAATGCCACAAAACTGACAAAACCATCAAACTCAACTAAGACAACAACTTACACAACCAATACACCTCAACTAAGAAAATAAAAACTCCAAACCTAAATCATACTGTATCTTTCATCCAAAGGCACGAGTTAACAAGTATAAATAACTCAAACAAACAAACCCCCACTAACCTAAATTTACATTTATTTTAAAATTACTTCCTATAAAACCCAAAAAAATAAAGGAAAATAAAACACGAACCCAACATTCATTTTTTTTTTGTTAAGAAAACCAAACAACACCCAGATATAACAGTAGTAAAACTATAAAGAGAGGAAAAGCACATGACATGTCATTGAGCTTACTCAGCATTTACTTACAGACAGACGGTAAAGTACTGTAGCAAACGTCAAGTACAAACAATTAATAATAATAAGAATGATATAATGAGAAAGAAGAAAGCGAGATTAGAAGATGCAAGTGAAGCCCTAAATATATATGCTGAGAGGAAGGTAGCTTACCTAGAGGCAGGCGCTTAAAAGAAAAGAGAGAGAGTGTGTGTGTGTAAAAAGAAAAGAAAAGAGAGAAGTGAATGAGTTTAGTGAAGTGAGAGTCTCGTCTCTGGTTGTTTCTAACGGAAGAGTGAGTCTGTCCAGACTCTCGAGACAAAAAGTGAAAAGTCTTGGTGGTTTTTTTGTTTCTTTGTTGTAACATTATATAATGATGGCTTTCTGTTTTTTTTTTTTTTAGTCTTGGTGCTTTTTTCTTTTTTTTTTGACGAAATTGATAGAACAATTCTTAATTCAGCCGATTATTCCAAATTAATTTCATTCAAAATGACATTTTGAAATATGTTAAAATGTAAAATAAAAACTTTGGTTATGCATATATCTATTAGAATTCATGCATTTCATAATTAAAATTAAAATTGATGATTTAAAGCAAGGTTTAGTTTGACAAAAAAACTTGTTGTTAAACTTAATTAGATCGTTGTGGGTTATGAAGGTACAAGTAGAGAATATTCGAAACAATTTTTGAAGTTGAGATTATTTTGGAATAATTGGCCGAAATAGGGATTATTCCCACAATTTTGTCTTTTTTTTTTTTGTTTTGGATCGTTTAAATTTTTGAGTTTTAAATATTTTTTAAAACTAACAATGAGTTCCGTGAAACTAAGGTAGTGTTTGGCATCGTCTATTAACTTTTTTTCTATTTCTTTGTTTTCAGAAAACTTTTTTTTGGAAGGTTAATTTTTTTCATCATGAAAATTTCATTTTTCCAATGAGAGATATACTCACATCCAAAAAAGGTCCAATTACAAGCCTTTAGATACAACAAACAACCAAAATTATCTAAAAAGAAAGTCTAGCTAGAATCGAATTAAGGTGTACAAAATTCTTATAGTAGAAAGATATCCGGTGAAGATCTGCGGATTTGATCTCTGTCAGAATTGTATGCTCAGGCTTGATTCTATCATTAAAAATGCGGGCATTCCTCTCTGACCAAAGCTGGTAAATCACTTGGATTAGGATCAGTCTTCTCATTTTTTCCCCCACTCCCTTGTTACTGCAATATAGCCAACGAAGCTAAGTTCTTAGCGATCTTATCCTAGTGTTGAATCCACACCATTGCAGAATTTGCCCCCATACTTGTTTAGAGTAGGAGCAGGAAAAGAATAAATGAGCCACAGTTTCAGAGTTAACACCACAAAGCACACATCTATTTGCAAGATTTACTCCTCTCTTCATCAGATTGTCTTGCGTTTTGAGACAGTTGTGTTTAGCAAGTATTGTCGTAATACTTTGCCTATATAACTGAATCGAGTCCCACATAGTAT
Source organism: Pharnaceum exiguum (assembly GCA_900322385.1). Taxonomy (NCBI): domain Eukaryota; kingdom Viridiplantae; phylum Streptophyta; class Magnoliopsida; order Caryophyllales; family Molluginaceae; genus Pharnaceum; species Pharnaceum exiguum. Next base: position 12,779 of record ONZK01001380.1, on the reverse strand, counting down.
TATGCCTAGCATGATCTATAAGGCCCATTGAAGAAATCATAAGACATACCAGTGTTGAACTTCTCCTCAACTATGCAAGTGCTAAATAGCCTTCGAGCAGCAGCAACACTTCCAGTTCTTTCAATAAAACGATCTCCGGTATGTATGATGCTTCTCCATAACCAAGAAGCATTGGATTTTAACTCAAGAGACCAAACGCATTTACCTTGCAACTAATTTTGCTGAATCCATTTAGCCCAAATAGACGACTGAGAAGATATGGCTCTGAACAACAATTTCATCATTTGAGTTTGATTCCAACTCAGAATTTCCTTAATACCATTGCCACCATGTTGTTTTCTTCGACAAATAGTCTGCCAATTCAATAGTATTATCTTTCTATCACCTTCAGCTATCCCCAAAAGAAGTTTCTTTCAATCTTCTTGACTTCCTCAACAACACTTGCAGGCAACAAGATCCCTAAGCACCAAAAATTGAGTATACCAAAGATAGTTGAGTTCAGCAATTGCACCCAACTACCATAGGATAGCAGAGAGTTGGACCAGTGATGCGTGAGAGACCTTATCTTGTCAAGCATGGGCTGAAAAAGATCTGCAATTAATCTTTTGGAGTTTAAGGCAACCCAAGATACTTGGGAGGACACCAACAGCAAAGGCAGTAGTATCTATTATTTGTTTTTGCACTGAATTCCTAACTCCACCAAAATACATGTCTGATTTGTTAGCATTTATAGCAAATCCAGACATGTTTTCAAACATATGCAAAGCTTGTATAGTACTGGTAACAGATGGGACATCACCTCTTGTGAAGAGAAGCAAGTCATCAGCAAATAAAAGATGATTAACTCCAATCCTTGCACATTTAGAATGTTGGCTGAAGTTAGGTGACTCATTAAGTCTTCTCAATAACCTTGAGAGCGCCTCCATACAAAGAACAAATAGATAAGGTGATAATGGATCACCTTGACGAACTCCCTTTTCCCCCTCAAAATATCCATGTAAGCTGCCATTTATAACAAGTGAATAGTGAGGGGAAGTGATGCTCTCAATTATCCAATCAACAAAAAGCTTAGGTAGTCCATAAATGATAAGACATTGTTGCAAGAAATCCCAGCTAACGTTGTCAAATGCTTTTCTGATATCAATTTTTAACAAGACTTTAGGAGAAATATGTTTCTGACCATATTTTCTGACCAACTCTTGAGCTAACATGATGTTATCAAAAATAGATCTCTCCTTGATGAAAGCAGCTTGTTCCAAACCTACAATATCACCCATAACAGCTTGCAGTCTATTTGATAAGACTTTGGTGATAGTTTTGTAAATGATATTGCAGCATGCAATGGGTCGAAAATCTCCAACAGTAGAGGGATTAGCTATTTTTGGCACCAATACCAGGCAGTTGCTTTGATCTCACTCAACATTTTTCCAGTATAAAAGAACTCTTTTACTGTAGAGATAACATCTTGATGAACAATCCCTCATGCTTTTTTGAAAAATGTAGAGTTGAAACCATCAGGGCCAGGACTTTTGTGATCATTGATAGAGAATAAGGCTGATTTTATTTCTTCTGAAGAGACAGAAGGAACAATAAGTTTGTGTGGCTCTTTTACACTATTGCCTTGTATTATCTGAGAATCAAAAGTAGATGACAAAGAGACAGTACTCATGAGGCCTTTGTAAAATTCCAAGAATGCATCAGCTATGTACATCAGTTCTATCTTTCCCTTGCAAATCTTTAATTCTCCCAATGAAGCTCTTTCTCTTTTTGTCTGCTACAATAGCATGCAAATATGAGGAGTTTTCTTCCACTTGATTGGGATGAAGAACTTTAGCTCTCTGATAGTTTGAGCTTAGTTCAGCTTCTCTCAAGTTAATGTAGATTTCTTTGAGCTCCCTTTCTTTATCTATCAACTGCTGGCTAGTATTACTGAAGAGTAGCTTTTGATGATCACTGCAAGCTTTGTGAGCCTCAGCTAGGGATGGCAACGGGTCGGGTATGGATCGGGTCCAGCCAGATCCGTACCCGACCCGGTTCTAACGGGTCCGAAATTTGAGGATCCATACCCGTATCCACCGGGTCTACTGGGTCTAGCGGGTCCTTCACGGGTCCCTATATACAAACCAAAAAAACGTATGAAAAGATAAGTAAACAGCCGAAAACTTTCCCAGCTGTGTTGGATCTCAGAAATTCTCCTGTTGCTTCCACTTTTTGAATTATTGTTGAACGGCCGAACACATTTATGGGGACTTTCCATTTTCAACATATTGGTATCTCTCTCCTCCCTTACCTCCCTCTTAAATGGAATTATCTCCTAACCGTATTGCTAGATTGAAATCTTTGTATTGTCCACTCGTTAGGCAATAATGGATCATTTTTCAAATCTGTACTTTATAATGCCAAAGGGGAACTTAAGCCTCAGCCAAACAAAAGGACAGCAAGGATTATCACGTGAGTTGGGATTATCACTCTTTATGCGAGAAAGAGCAAGTAAGGGTATCTGGGATTCATGTTTAGGAGCGTAGGAATTGTTCAGCTTTCATATACTATTTTTTTTTAACTAGCTCACTGTTATACGGGTCTACGGATCCGGGTCTCGGGTCCATGTTTTAGACCCGAACCAGACCCGGATCCTTTAAGTATAAAATTCTGAGATCCATATCATTTACAAACGGATCGGGTCTAACAGGTCCGGATCGGGTCCGGGTCCTATTGTCATCCTTAGCCTCAGCAACTCTCTGGTCAATGTTAGAGAAGTGATCTCTATGAAATGACTTAAGGACAAGCTTGATTTTCTTCAGCTTACTCACCAGTTTATACATGGCAATGCCATTGACAGAACATGACCAATTGACAGAAATTAACTGCAAAAACTTGGGATTAGATGTCCAACAATTAAGAAAACGAAAAGGTTTAGAAGTACCTTTCATTTGATTCATGAACATAATAACTGATGCTGAATGATCAAAAATATCAGGAGGCAAAAATTCAACTTCAGTCAAAATATTCCCAAGAAACCATTGAGGGTTACCCATAACACGATCAAGCTTGCAAGATACTCTATGCTCCAAATTCTGATTGTTAGACCAAGCTAAGTGAAAAAAGCTCTTCTTGCAAAATCATTAAGTCTAGCAGTTTGAATGCAGCCAAGAAAATCAGAGATGTTATTCAAATTAGTAGTAGCAGCAATCTTGACAAGGTCATCCTATAGAATCAATCTATCAGCAGCAAGATTAGATGCATAGACAAAAGAGTGCAGGAAAACAAGTCATGGTGCCTTATTTGTCACTTGACAATGCATAAGCTGAGAGGTACATTTCATTAGCTGAATATCAACTAAATAAGGATCCCAAAACACTCAAATTTGACCATTATAATGCTGAGAATAATTATCTAAAAAAGAAAATTTCTAAAATTTCTTTCTAATTTCTTTTGCATTTTTTTCTTTTATTCTTGTTTCCAACAAAGCACCATAAAAAACCTTATTCTGCAACAGACACTTAAGAGTGTCATGTTGCTTTAGGGAGTCATTAAGACCCCTAATATTCCAAATAATACCTATCATTGAGTTGCTTAGGGTACAATTCCCTCTCCCCCTCCCTTGTCAAGAGCTTCACATAATAATTCCTTAGTAGTGGTAGTCTTTATATGTTCTGTAGAACTACTACCATCAACAACATCAGTTTCAATGTTTGTATCATCAACAGAAACATATCTATTTGTGGTACTAATAGGAATGACCTTATTAGCAACAATATTTTTTAAGGCTGCAGTCACCTGTGTGAAGCCTTCAGTAAATACATTGGCAGTAGCTACTGGAATAACAGAGGCATCATCAGTAGAAACAACAGGCATATTCTCTTTTTGTTTTGATTTATACTTTGATAATTTATTGCCAAGTTTAGAGCAGTGGGAACAATAAAATGGTACCCATTTATAATCAATTGTTTGGACCATTTTTGTACCAAAAGGTGTACACAATATAATCTCTTTTCTCAAAGGCTTAGAAACATCAATTTGGACTAACACTCGAGCAAAAGAAATCTTACTCTTGTTAGACGTGTACTCATAAGCACACATGGAGTCCCAAGCTTGCTAGCAATCTTGCTTAGAGCCTTTGAGGACCAAAAGCATGGATCTAAATTAGGTAGAGTAACCCAAACAGGGACCTCTGTCACAGCTTCTAGTTCAAGGTCAATCTGCGGATGCCATGGTTTTATCACTAAAGCATGCTTACCATAGTGCCAAGTTCCTTCCTTAAGTATTTTCTCCTTGTCCAACGCATTATCAAATCAAAAAAAGTACCATCCTTTTTTGAAATACAATATTTGAGGGTTCGAAACATGGGTCCAATATTTACCAATAAACTCAGCCGTTTCATTGAGTTTCAAAGCTTTCCCCAAAACCGTGCCAACTAAAGTGTTCTCCCAATAAGATATTTCCTCAGCAATATCATCATCATCAATAACCACTTCATCATTATCAGAATCAGAATCAACTAGATTGAGTTTCATGTCAATACCTTCATGAGAACCATTCGTAACCTGTCTTTACATGACGGTTGAACTAGGTTTTCTGGAATAACCGGGAGAGAGTTTGTGGCAACCGTAGGAACGACTGCTAGAGTAGGAACTTCTGGTGAATCAAGCGGAGGATCAATATGAAGGAACACTTGCAGATGCCAGAGCAGGGTTGACCAAAAAATCGCCAAAAGTCAAAGGAGTAGGAGTTGAATTTTTCTATGTTGATCCAACTTCATTTCTTGATTGAGAGGTATCACTAGATTCGCCTTGTTTTTTTGATGAAGAAGAGATGATTTTTTTGGGTCGGCCTCACTTAGCCATCGGAAAATCGAAGAGGAGAAGGTTGCTAACGGTGGTCGTTTGAGTTCGCCCGACTCATGCTCTCTATCTCTCTCTACCTTGACACCATGTTGATTTGAAGGGGAGGTTATTCATACTTCATATTAGAATACTTTTATAAATAAATGGTGTTTGTTTATACACCAAAAAAGCTGTTTTTATAAACAATTATAGATAAATGGTGTTTGGATTTCTTTAGTTTGTTTTTTTAATTATCTTTCATTTAACATCACTAAAGATGAGTACTAGTATACTGATAGCCTAGTACTATCATCGAAAGGTTATAATATAAGGATTAGTACCAATTTGATATCTCTATTATATTGGTCAAGTATTCTTATAGACAACATTTTTTTAAGGTGTAAAACATGTTTTCAAAAATAATTATATTGAACCTTTGAATGATTTAACTTTTTTTTTTTGCCAACAAAAGTAATTTTTATTAACCAATAAGCATGAAGTACAAAGTTGATATGTGGACTATCATCAACTCTCTCAATTACAAGAAAAGACATTACCCTTCACTTGATTTTTACAAATCAACTATTTCCAATCAGCATTAACGCTATCAGTAACAAGTAGTGACATCCCTTCAAGGAAGGTCTTCCACTTCTTGTTTCTTCATGTAGCATACTAGATTAGATTACAAGAGATATCTAAGGGTAAAAATTAAGTTGTTGCAACACTTGCTTCCATGACTGATAATGTTGCCCTCGAGCATGAAGATCCTGCACTATCCTCCTCAATATAACATTGCTGTCAGTCACAACATTTTGAAATCTTCTGGCATTCCTTTCCTTCCACAAATGGTAGACTGCTGCTGCAAACAGACAACCATATATGACAGTTTTTGGCTTTCTCCCTTTCACTCTTGCTGTGATCCATGCTATCTCATTATCCCAAACACTTATTTGCCTTCCATCTCCTATCCATCCAAGAAATTTCCCTAGAATTTCTCTAGAAAAGCTACATGTGAAGAACAGATGATCCATGCTTTCCTGTTGTTGCTGGTCATTACAGAGATAGCAGTGCATAGGTACCTGCACACCCCATTTTGCCACTCTGTCTGCTGTATTAAGTCTTTTATGTAAGCCCAACCAAAGTATAAAGCAGTGTTTCTTCTGTTGTCCTTGACATAATACAAGTCGTTTCCAAGCCACTTTAGGATATTGAGGAAGTAAATGATGATAAGCTTTCTTCACTTGAAATTTCCCCTTGGCAGCAAACTTATTTAGCAGTTGAATAACATCTGACACTGGCTTGTAGCTTTCTCTGATTTTGAAGAATTTGGCCACTATTCAGCTAGCATTCTTTGGACTGGGCATTGTATTCAAGTCTTTCCCCTTGATATAGTAATCATGCACCCATTTCACCCACAGTGTATCTTTTTTCTCAGCAATGCACCAAAAGTATTTGCTAACATCTGCTTTATTCCATAAGACAAGATTTATTATATTTTGACCACCTGCAGAAAAAGGAGAACAGATTTTCTCCCATGCTATAAGTGCCCTTTTTGAAGTTGTATACTCTCCTGTCCACAAAAAGACTCTGCATGCTCTCTCTATCTGCTTGATTACTCTCTTTGGCAACAAAAAATCTGAGCCTAGTATGTTTGCATGCAAACAAGACACTCTTGATTAATAGCACTCTGCCAGCATATGATAAGAACTTAGAAGTCCAGCTCTTAATTCTAGCCACTATCTTGTCAATCAAGGGTTGATACTGTACAACATTAAGCTTCTTTGATAATAAGGGAACACCTAAATACTTGAATGGCATAGTCCTTTGCTGATAGCCTGTTGCTGCTAAGATATCTGCAATATCAGTTTCAATGACACCAGCTATATACACTGAGCTTTTGTCTTTGTTGGCAATTAATCCAGTTGCAGCAGAAAATTCTTGGAAAACTTCTATCATCATTTGAACTGAAATGACATCTCCTCTTGAAAATAGCATTAAGTCATCAGCAAAACAAACATGTGTTATTCCTAGTTTAGCACATCTAGGATGAAAGTTGAAGTTTGGCTTCTGCTGCAGTTGTTTTAGCTTCCTCCCCAAATATTCCAGAGCAAGAATAAATAAGTAAGGGGACATGAGATCTCCTTGTCTCAGTCCTCTCTTTTCTTGGAATATATTGGTCATACCACCATTAACCAATAGACAATAGGAAACACTACTCAAACAGATCATGACTTTTTGAACAAATAAATAAGGTATACCAAATTCAATCATAATATTCTCTATGAAGCTCCATTCTAGAGTATCATATGCTTTCATCATATCTATCTTCAATACACATCTAGGGGAAATATGTTTCCTGGTATACCCTTTCATCAATTCACAGCAGAGGGCTATATTATCAAATATTTGCCTTCCAGCAATAAAAGCAGATTGAGATGGATGAACAATAAAATCTACTACTTCTTTTAGCCTATTTGTCAAAATTTTAGCAATAATCTTGTATATAGTGGAACAACAAGCTATTGGTCTAAAATCTTTGACTAAATTAGACTTTGGTATTTTTGGAATTAAAGTGACTAAGGTACAATTAATTTACTTTAGAATTTTTTCATTGTGAAAAAAATATAAAACAGAATTAATTACCTCTTCTCCAATAATGCTCCAATGTAGCTTGAAGAATTCTGCAGTAAATCCATCTATCCCTGGTGCTTTATCAACTGGTAGCTCCTTTACAGCTTGATATATCTCCTGTCTATCAACATTTCTGATTAGTCTTTGTTGTTGAGCAATATTTAAACAAGGGCCATCTCTTGCTATTTCCACATCAATAGCACTCAATGTATTAGCAGCAGAGCCCATAAGAGCTTGAAAAAAACTGACAAATTCAGCTTGAACTTGCAATGGATCAATTATTATTTGCCCTTGGCTATTGATAATGGAAGATATACAATTTTTACTCTTCCTTGCAGCAAGATTAGCATGAAAATATTTGGTATTGGCATCACCTTCTTTGAGCCAAACAGCTCTAGATCTCTGTCTTACTATTTTCTCCTCTATCCCTCTCCACTTCTCTATTTCAAGCAGCAAAGTTTTTTCTTGAGTGATCAAGGCATCATTAAACAGATCAGTTTTGATGCTAGCTTGAGTAATCTTCAGCTGTTGATGAAGATTCATGATCTTAGAGGTAGCATTGCTCATCATAACATTCAAGGATTTTGATCTTGCTGCAAGTATCTTCAATCTTGTCCACAGCTTAAACATGTTTGTACCATGAATAGGAATCTGCCACACTTCAGTCACCAAGTCTACAAATTGTGGGTGGTTGAGAGTGACATTATAAATCTTAAAAGGGATTTTTAGCTTTTGCTGAGTTGTGCCAGTATTTATCATTATAGGAGAATGATCAGAGATATCTGGATCCATAAATACAGCTTCCACTTGACTGTACTTAAAAATCCAGTGACTGTTTGCCAATACCCAATCAGTTCTAGAGTAAATTCTAGAACTTGTACTCTGTTTATTACACCATGAGTAGTGCCAACCAGTACTTTTCACATGATCAACTTCTATCTGATCAATACAAAACTGAAAATCTCTAAACTCAGCAGCTTGCATTGGTGCCCCATTGATTCTATCCTCAGTAGACAATACTGAGTTAAAATCACCCATAATCAACCATGGTTGCTGAATGTTTGAAGCTATACTAGTCAAACCATGCCATAGACTCATCCTTTCTTACATAGTATTCTTGCCATAAACAAAAGTAATTAGACTAGTAAAAGAACTTTGCATATCTTCAACACTACAATGAACAAACCGATCATCAACTTGTAGAATTTGGACATTAACATTTGATCTCCAAAGTATCCAAATTCTACCATTGAGAGCTGTTTGTGAGTAGTTCATTTCTACATTCCAACTAGGGGCTATCTTATCAACTATTTTTTTTGAATTTTTTTCTTTGACTCTAGTCTCTAAACATGCTAAAACATCTACTTTATTTTTAAACAGAAAGTTTTTTATTTCTTTTTGTTTATGTGGTTTGTTAAAACCCCTTAGAGTAGGTTTATTGGTGACCAAATTGGTATTGGTCACCAATAAGACAAAATAAAGAAACTGAAAAAAAAAAGAGTAAAAGCCCGTATTTAGGTATGACCGTGTGACCAAAATACTGAAATACAAATGTTGGGTTCCGTGCCTGATCTCTCTTGCAAGAGAGGTCAGGAAAAAAAAATGGACACATGGCACACAATTAGTGGCCATGTGCATAAAAAATTTTGAAAAAATATAAATAAAAAAGCTCCCTCGCGTAGGGCTTGTGTGTGCTGTCCCATGCATGGGACAACCATTGTCTCAACTTTTACAACAAAAGAGCCGTTGAAAACAACGGCTCTTTTGTTGTAAACAAAAAAAATAAAAAAATAAAAAAAAAAATTACAATTTCTATCTTTTTTTTCTCTATAAATAGAGACCCCTCTTCATATATTTCTGAACACTTTTAATTCTTCTCATATTTTCTCTTTCATTAAATACATTATATAAAAAAAATCTATGGATAATAATCACTCAGTTATGGGAAATTATTCAAATTCGGAAAATATTAATTATCAAACACAAAGCCCAAATTTTTCAAGAACCTCAATAATTAACTTAAATGAAAGTCAGTTTAACGATCCTGATATAGGATTAAGCCAATTTTCAACCCCTTTTTACCCTTCATTCAATGAAAATCAACCTACACATTTTTCACATTTTCCAATGTCACAACACTTTCATATGTCAGAAGGGGTTGGTTCTGCTAATACCTCTAGAAATTTATTTGAACCCAATGAAGATACTGATGAAGTTGAGCAGGAAGTGGAAGTGACTGCAAAGAAGCGAAAACCAAGAGATGTAAGATCATGGAGTTCAAAGGAAGATGAAGCTCTTGTCTCTGGATGGCGTGTTGTCACTTATGATGAGCA
>ONZK01001379.1:62495-74382 GCA_900322385.1 Pharnaceum exiguum | reverse complement strand
CCAGCAAACAACAATTTTCACTAACCCAACACCGACATAAAGAGGGGGCATTACCGCCGCATCCTCTACACGATTTTGCAAGGCTATATATGACAACCACAAAAGTCATCATGCCTTGCCGTTATAGAACATTCTAGTGATCTAGTTTGAGGTAGTAATCAATCCAACCAACCAATAACAATTCAACCCAAAAGCTTTAAATCATTATTACACAAACCCAAATATGAACCGTTATAGCCCAGAACGATCCAGTGACATTTTAAAATATATCAAAATGTAAAATAAAAACTTTGGCTATGTATATGTCCATTAGAATTAATGTATTTCATAGTCAAAATTAAGGATAAATTGTTGGGAGACCCCTTTAATATAGTCGACTTTGCATCAGCACCCCTTTTATAACACTTTTTGTTACAACACCCCCAAAATCTTAAACGTGTTGTTTAGACACCCCCAAATGGGGTTTTCGACCCAGGGTAAACTTCCAATTTTGCCCTCGACTGAACACACGCGCATACGTTGTTATCCCCTCCTTCCTTTTCATTTTCACTTTCATTCCCTCGTTTTTACAGAAGACAATCACTTTTCTTCTTCTTTTCATCTTTCAACTAACTTGTCATTTCATTTTAAGTTTCAGCTTGCTTATATACTTGTCATTTGTTTTTTTATAAGCTAACTTGACAATTACAGTCTGAATTTAGTCTGAATTTTGCAACATATGAACAAAATCAATATTATTACCACAATGATCAATCATTATTACATGAAATATTTCATTACAACACCTTTACAAAAAAAAACCCGAAACTGAACTAAAACAGAAAAAAATTTTGGTGTGTGACGGTGATAATACTGAGCAAGAGTAATGAGGATGTCACAAAGAAGTGTGATGAGGAAGGGATGAGACAGAGGAGTATGATTTCGGAGGGGAGGGAATGAGGCATAAGAGTGTGATGAGGGAGGGGGTGGGAGGGGAGGGATGAGGTAGAGGAGTTAATTAAACAAAAGAGGGGAAGTGAGTTAATGAATTGAATTGGGGATGGGGGATAAATTGAATTGGGGATGGGGGATAACCGTTGGGATAAAGGACATTATGCTCACCAACGCGGAATGAGGATCGCGTGGTGTCAATCGAGGGCAAAATTGGAAGTTCACCTTGAGTTTTGGTCGAAGATCCCATTAGGGGGTGTCTAAACAACACTTTTAAGGTTTTGGGGGTGTTGTAACAAAAAGTGTTATAAAAGGGGTGCTGATACAAAGTCGACTATATAAAAGGGGGTCTCCCAACAATTTATCCCAAAATTAAAATTGATAATTTAAAACAAGATTTAAATTGTTGTAAAACGTAATTAGATCGTTGCGGGCAATGTGTAACACCTCTGTCCCACATCGAAGAGAGATGTGGGTAGAGAGCAGTTTATTAGTAGTAGTGGTCCAACATGTTAACAATAAGGCCTTCACCTTTTAAGTTTAAGTAGTTAAGTATGGGCTTAATCGGTGACTTATCATCTTATTGGGTTGTGTTGTGATAGTATGTTGGGCCGGGCCGTTACAGATGGTATTAGAGCGACCGTGCGACCGCATACTGATTTAGTACAGGCCAAAGAGAGGCATGGTCAATAGTTGCCTAGTGGGGGTGTTTCTGGGATTGATGGGCCTGAGTTGTGCACAACGAGGACGTTGTGTTCTTAAGTGGGGTAGTTTGTAACACCCATATCCTACATCGAAGAGAGATGTAGGTAGAGAACAGTTTATTAGTAGTAGTGGACCAACATGCTAACAACAAGGCCTTCATCAAGCTTAAGTGATTAAGTATGGGTTTAATTGGTGACTTCTCATCTTATTGGGTTGTGTTGTGACAGTATGTTGGGCTGGGCCGTTACACTATGAGGGTCCAAGTAGGGATTATTCGCTTCAATTTTTGAAGTAGATATTATTTTGGGATAATCGGCCGAAGCAGGGAGTATTCCTATCAATTTCGCCAAGTAAAAATAGGGAAATGTATAAAATACAAAACAAATACAGTAAAGGTTCATATGCCTTCATTTATGTGTTATGGCATGCCAACTTAGCGTATTTCCCGTTGTTTTTAAGGCACGTGTGCAGCTCACCGAATACACGAGCTCTGACGATCATGGGAACTTCTTACGAGTGCCCAAGTAGGGATTATTAAGGATTATTTTCAAAGTATGAATTATTATGGATTATTTTCCAAGTATCTATTATTCCTGATTATTCGGCCGAAATAAAGATTATTGCCCAATTTTGCCTTGTTTTTATGGAATACTTGCTACAAAATTTGCCGACGGAAACAAAACACCCACATATCTACCAAACAGATTCAATTAAATGCAAAATAAAACCCGGCAATTTCAATCAATCTCCCATTGACTTTTATCCAGTTGTAGCCCTTCTCCCAAAAAATGAACAACTCATCCCCCACAACCACCTCAACAATCAAGCTCAACATCGGCGGCACCCTCTTCGAAACAACCCAATCAACCCTCACCAACCTCAACACCAACAACACCTTCATTGACCGAGACCCATTTCTCTTCACACCACTCCTCACCCTCCTCCGCACATCCCACCTCCCACCCCAAATCTCCCCTCACGATCTCCTCACCGAATCCTCCCACTACAATCTGACCCACCTCGTAACCCCACACCTCTCCCCTCTCCCTCTCTACCCTCTCTCCCTTTCTCTCCACTCCACTCTCTCTCCTCCTCTCCACTCTTCCTCCATCACTTCCCTCTCTACCTCCCTTTCCTCTCTCCTTCTTTCCCACTCCAACTTGCTCTCCTTTTACCACCCCACTACCCTCCACCTCATTTCCACCTTCCCTACCCACGTGCCTTTAATCACCTCTCTCACCTCCTCCCCTACCCTCGCTTGCATCGGGTCCCTCTCCTCCCCTGGCCTCCACTTGTATTCTCTGAGCTCGTTTTCCCACGTGGGGTCCGTCTTCTGGACTGACCCCCAAGACCCACGTACCCACCATGCAACTGTCTCTTGCATTGTAAACAAAAATGAGAATTGTGTGTTTGCGGGGTTTGAGAGTAGGCACGGGGAGACGGCGGTGTTGGAGGTGGATGTAGAGAGGGGGGAGGTGGTGGGGGAGATGGGGAGGAGTATGAGAGGAGGGGTGAAGAGGTTGAAATGGGTGGAGAGTGTAGGGGTGGTGGTGGGGAGTAGTGTGAGCTGTACTGCTTTCGGGTATTCGGGGTTTGTGAAAGCGTGGGATCCGAGGGTCGGAGGGAGGGAAGTGTGGGAGGTGAGCGAGCCGGGGGGAGGGAGGATTGGGGACGGGATGGCGGGAGTTGATGTCGATGAGGAAGGGGGGTTTGTGGCTAAAGTTTGTTCCAAGAGTGGGGATTTGGGGCTGATGGATTTGAGGAAGGTGGTCGGGAAGGGGAAGGAGAAGGAGAAGGATGGGTGGGTTTATGTGGAGGAGAGGGACCCGAGCGTGAGAGGGGAGAGGGTGTTTGGGAGGAGGGTTGAGGTGTGTTGTTATAAGGGGAATGTGTTTATTGGGAGGGACGGTGCGTTGGAGGCGTGGTCGAGGGTTGGAGGTCAGGGCGTTTATAGGAGGTATTATGTGGATAAAGAGGAGGACGAGAGGAGGGGAGTGATAAGGATGATTCAAGGTGGCGGGGATCGGTTGTTTGTTTGTAGGGAGAATGTTGAGGGTGTTGAAGTTTGGCAGAGCTCTAATGACTCTGGAGTTCGGCCAGTGGCTTTGTGATGTTGCGGGTTTGAGGAAGGGATTGACAAGGTACCAACACAATACTAGTAGTGCTGTTGTACAGAAGAATATGTTCGTTACTCTTTATATGTTTTCTATTATTGTTCCGATGTGGTCGCTTAATGCACTATTATGCCCTGTTAGCTGTATTGCTATAATGCCTGTATCCTTTGTAGAAAATTGTAAACTGTCACAGCTGATCACTTTCTGCACCTAAGCTATTATGGGTTAAAAGTACTGTTGTATAGTTCTATCACTATGCTGCTGCAGCCTAGTTTGTATACATTCACAGATCATACATGTTCAGCATTAAGAGCTCACTTCTTGCAATGCTGTCAATCCTCTATGCAAGAGCTGAAGTAGAGGAGTAAAATTGAGATTACTTGAGAATTTCATGTGAACTATTTGTTGGTTTCTAAATGAACAAGTACTGTTTTCGAGCACCATCCGCATTTTGAGACTTGAGACATGTATGTTTGTTTTTTCTTTATTTATACAATTAGGTTTGATTGTTCTTTTTATTTTCGTTTTTTAAAAAATGTAAAGAAAAGAGTGACTAGTACGTTGTTATGTACAGAACATGCTTTGTTCTTGAATTGGTCATGGACAGATTCCGGGACATGTTAGATTTTATTGTTTTTGGATTTGAAAGTTGATTGTGTTGAATGTTACGGATAATTGAGAATAAATATTTGGAACATTTGAGTGTGCAACTGTAGCAACCAGCTCAGGAGATTTATCAGGAAAAAACTAGTTTAGAACAAGTCTATTCTCCTGGAGCATTGTCACAATAATCAGCAGCAACACCTAATTGGTGTGACAAATTGTGAGATTTGACCCGACATTTTTGCTGTTATGACCCTCGTTCATTTGCTTTAACCATCCAAGTCTCTGCATGTGAGACATCATTTTACTATACGACAACAACATCAACCAAGCGTAATCCCCATTCAATGGGGTTGTTGGGGGGTATAATGTACCAAACATTTCCCCTGTTCTGCTACAAAATCTTAATGTAATTTTACTTGTTTTTAGTGGTTGCTGCTGTAGCCGTGGATGCTGCCTGAGCTCTATTCTGCTACTATTTCTCCAAATGGTTCTGGGACCATGGTTATGTGTTTGATATGTTTACTGTAACATATGATCTATTTTTCACCATTTTGCTGGTGGTTCTGTTCTTTTCCAGGCCTTGGACAATGCCAGATTCACATAGCAGCACATCAAATAAGTGAAAGGGTGGATAACCTGAACTTTTGACACAAGAGTGCTAGTAAAAAATCAGAACTCAGACTGGATAACATTGGTGCTGTACAAATTTATCAAGAAACATTGTTAGACCAGAGTCACCAGACTGGATAGGTTTTGATACATTGCTCTTCGAACTGTCCTTATCCCTCAGCCCTGTTCTATAATCTGACAAGCATTTGATTCTGCCAAGTTCTTACATTTGATGGCTGCTGATGAAATATGGTTATGAGCTTTATCAGAACCACATGTGAGTATATTATTGTGCTAAAGCCATCTTCCCTTGAAAGAAGAAACGTACTAGGCGGCTTACACAACAAATTTTACCTGCAGGTTTGGGCCTCCTGCAGTTGTTGGTACCAAGTGCCAGATGACTTCAAATAGTTGAAGCCTGTCTGAGCTGGGATGATGTTTCATAGCCCTGTATATATTAGACAGAACTCCCCGTTCATGATGCCGGTTTATGAGGATCCAGCTACATTCTCTACTTTGATGAAGCTCGGTTTGACAATGAAATGAGCACACCGACTCCTTCTTGAGAATATGTATGCAGCAGTTCGGTTACAAGAGTGGCAAGCTTTCAAAGATTATGACTCAACTTTTTACTCTGAATTCATTTTGGCTCTGTGTTATTCGATGATTTGTTGGGGATGTATCTCTACTCCACTGTTTAATGTATGCAATACTCGGAATAATAATAATTTATGTGGGTTTGCGCTTCTCCGTATTAATGCTACTATACAGCTGTGTCAAATATCTGATTTCTGGGAGTTGCAATCTAATAAATCATTTTAACTGACCTCCCTTTACATTCTGCTCTTGCGATTTCCTCTACTGATAAATGGTTATCATTTCCATCAAAGACCAGACCATTCCAAGATGGTAGTCCAATAAACTTTCAGCTTTTCTGGCCTAAGTCTATACTGGGAGTAAAACAAGTACAGTGTATCTACTGCATCACCACACCGAACTCTAGAATTCCCGTCTCTCTGCTCAGTAAAGGTCCTGTAGTCACCAACTCACCATATGTTACTATGAATCGGAAGAATCAGCTTCCCCAAACTACGACTGAACCATCCCAAAAAATGCAGAACACGTTCTCCATGGATCTCCACACCTTCAATAATGTGATGATTTCTAATGTTCTATGCTTGTAACCGAGAAAGAGAGACTTAAATAGTTGCTGTCACCTCCCTAAGATAAGCGACGAGAAGACCAGCTTAGCACTTGTAACACTACTTGATTGGAGTTAAGTTGAACTCAAGAAACTACTAGTTGTAGTGGGAGAGTGGTTTCCCCTCTCTGAATTGATCACTATATTTGTTAACATTGTATTTGAGTACATCCATAGTTTACATAATGTACCTAGTGACTAACAAAAACTCAGGATGATATCGAAAAGCATAGTCAAGGCCAGATAATGCATTGCCCTCGGCTAATAATACAAAGCAAAAACAAATAAGAATGGTTCATCAATTTATCAGTTACCACTTGCTGAAATGAAATCGCACCTGTGCAAAAGCTCAATTCCAGTTCAAAATTACAGAGAACAGAAAACCGGAAACTTCAGAGCATATGATTGGAACTAGATGTAACCATTGCAAATGAGATGTGAATTTCAGTATTTCCGAAAACTAAGATAGATTGAGAATTGTTGAACACATTACAAACTGCACTTCAGACTACTGTGAATTATACTTCAGACAGAATACCGAACTTAAAACTGCAGACTAATTGTAAAAAATATAGCAGACACAAACTGGTTCCTTACATGTCATAACAACCGGTTCTTTTAACAACAACAAGATATGTCTATAAGAAAAACAAAAACAAAATTCAGACATTTTACAAATCTCTTAAACGATGACATATTGAGCAGTCACAATCCTTAGCAGCAGATCAGAAAACTCCTTGACAATGGTGATCAGTGACAGTGATGGGCAGATCCTGGAACAAGAGACATACCAGAATCAATCATACTTGTACTAGATACAACCACATGCGCGTTCAGTTAAATCTAAACAACTTCTTAAGCACAAGCAGGTTTCATATATAAAGGAACAACATTTTGAAACAAATTCATCTCTAAAGTGAGTAAGTGACATACAGTGTATTATGGTTAATGGTATATGAGCAGTACTAAATAGCCTTTTAAGTTTTGCCTCTGTAAATCACAAACGACTATTTTTTTTCCTGCCAAGAAACTACCTTAAAAGATGTTAACCTTGGTTAAACACTACGAAATAATGAAAATAACCTTAATCTTGTCAAGTGACATGGACAGTGCAATTTGCCATTCATCCCTAGCTTACAGTCTTGCACTCATAAAACTAAATAGAAAGATTATTAAGGCTATTCCTAGCCAAGAAAGATTATCAAGACTTTGACACCAAATGAATTCTAACTTCTGCATATCTTGATCGTCCCTCATCCCTTCAATTTTCACTTGCTAGATACTCCTCTCTATCTCAATTTTCATCAACTAACACATCTACTTTACCTTACGTCACTTACAAGCCCATTAAAGACCTGACTTAAGTTGATTTTAAAGTGATCAAGCATACAATAATAATAAATTAATTATTCACCTTTGTATAGTAAATACGATGACCTGTCATTACATATTAATATTATTATCAGTATAGCAATAGAGAGAGCTTTGTACAGTTGCAGATTCACTTAACACAAGACATGCAAATTATCATTTTATTGGCTTATTATTGTATCATAAAGTACACTACTTGCATTCAAATCTTACTGAGTTGGCATCACACTATCAAATATAGCTTAGGATTAAAAAAAAACATAACAGAATTGAACCTGATTGAACTTCAAGAAGATAAGACATAAGAAAGAAAAGGCATAAAGTTATACACAAACCTGAGCAAAGAGAGCAATGTTACTGCTTCTGCATTTCAAGAGAGGCTGACACAGTCCCGCTATCCTTGTTGAAGCACGCTTCCGGAACCCCGAAAAACCTAGCCATATTACGAATGAAAGAACGATCCTTCTCCCAAACATTCATCCTCCAAGAACAGAGAGTGAGAGACAGGGAAATACAAGGGATTAAAATCAGCAAAGTTATTGAAAGTTTGTCCATTGTTTTGGGTTTAGGATGAAGGGAGTTACTATGTTGGAAAAGAAAGATGAAGGGAGTTGAGGGAATTCTGGGGAGAAGAGGTGATGAGAGGAAAGAGAGAGGAGTAGATTGGAAGAGGTTTATGTTTTCTGATTGAGCGTAAGCAAAAGAGGAAGTGAAGAGAATAGAGAATGGAAGCAACAATATATAACAGAGTTAGCTCATTTGGGCGGGAGAGTTCGTTATGCTATCAAAAGGTTGTTACGTTTTTTTATCATTTCTTTTTATTTTTTTATTTTGTTTTTCTGGATGAAGTCAGTTTGGTTTTAAAAAGGGATGGGATTTTATCATTTAGTTAGGTCTGTTTGAGTATATCTTTTGACCCGTTTTTATCATTCGGTAGATTGTACAATTGTAGACTTGTGTAACAGAAATTTGAGAGGTCAAAGTGGGGAGGGAGACACACAATTTTGTTGAACATCTCCTAGTCTAATCTACACATAACTTATACATGTGATAATTAAATGTAAAAAAATATAAAGAATTTTTTTAGGAGTCTCATATTGGGTGCAAGTTATTATACCAGAATGGTTATTAGTCATATATTGGACGAGGACTTATTGATTTGGCTAGTTTAACACGATTAAATAATAAGAGACCCCAATATATTGATTATTAATAGGAGTATATGGACAAGTTCTGACCTAATGCTACGCATGTGATTACTTACAAAACCATTCACTATGTTCATTTATATTAAGTTAGATTAGATTAGAGATTTATTTACCATTTATCATCCCATACAAAAAACTTTTTAAAATCTCTGTTTCATACATCAAACCTTCTTGTACAAGCTTTAGACGACTACACCAAGAATATCATACAAATTAAAACATAATTTTCGAGTAAACTGAGTTTGCTAATGAATAAATATTCACACAATTATAAAGAGAAAAATAGGAGAGTGAAAATTGGATTATCTATCTCATTTTTTGATATTAGAGTTAGTTAATTAATATGTCTTGGTCATAGAAAAAAATTAAAAAATTAAGTCAATTTTCCCATTATTATAAAGAGAAAAACCAAGGAAAAATTATATTATTTACCTCATTAAAAGATTTTTTTTACAGAAATGGAAGTATCATTGGTCGATATTAGAATTAGTTAGTAATATGTGTTGATTGTAGAAGAAGAAAAAATTAAACCAATTATCACATGTACTTCAAAATAATTATTTTATTAACATATCATTTAGAAAAAAATATTTTTTTCAAACACAAGTAATATTAAAATTTAGCACTCAATTAGATAATGAATTTTTAGAAAGATTTATGCATAATCAATACCATAATTACACCTGTGGAGCCGCACCGGTAACGCAATACTATTTTTAATGAAAGAAATTAAGCAAATCGAAAAGAGAGAGTTGCTTAATGATAACGGGTACATCTTATTCCTTAGAATGAGAGGCTCGATTCTCACCAATGTAAAAATAATAAAACAAACAAAAGGAAAAGTGAACTTACTATTAATAATAAAACATGTATTAACCCGTTTCATATATAAGAATGTGTACCAATTAATAACAAGATAAATAATATTAATAACCCCTCGATGATGATCGTTAGTAACCCCTGATCTCCATTAGTGATAAAATCTCATGTATGAATGCTTGGGTTTACACAAATTATTTCGAATAAGCAAACTCAATATGTAGGTCTTTCCTTTCCCCTTCGTTGCGCTTTCAGTTACATTGCAATCCATAAACCTTATTGGAGTCGCACTTAACTCCATAAACCATAATTAACTGTGGGAAAAAAGAAAACAGAAATGTTCCATATTTAACCAACTGACTAACAAACTTCATAACTACTTGTAACAAACAATGCTGACATGTACATTATATTGCTCTGCGTCTCTGCTCATAACTTAGTTCCCGCGCAATTCCTTGTACCTCTGTTTGTGCGTTCTCTGCTTCGGCTATATATACATGTACATACCCTTTCGTAGCTTGCATTGCTTCACGTACATCTCATTAGAATCAAGAAGCATCACCACCCCGACTCCATTCTCTCTCCTTTACTCACATATCACATCACCTCACTTCATCATCTCACCATAAACAGTACATACCCCTCTTTCATTAATCATTCTCTCGTTAAATCATCAAAGCTCACCCAAACACCAAACCAACACTCAAGAACGAACATGGATGTTGCACTCATTGTCAGTCTTTCCGTACTTGGCTTCTTTGTTTTTGTTGTGCTACCGATTGTTGTGAGGATGGTCCTCGTCTGGGACAATGATGAGGGCCTGGGCTACCACGTGTTGCGGGTTTTTGGCTACCCCAAGCAGAAGCTCAAGAAGAAGAGGGTGGCGAATGTGGCGGAGGCCGAGCTGCAGTAGAGAGGTATTTTCTTGGACCTTAATTTATGTAAAACAAGTCTAAGATTGGGTTATGAAATCGTTACATGCATATATTATGCTTCTTCATCTTTTCTTTATTTCTGAATGGTGATGTCTTATCTTTACTGAATTATATGTGTAAAACAAGTATAAGTTTGAATTATGATATGGCTAATTAAGAATCTGACCTCTATCTGTACTGTCATGCATGTTAAATGTTATCTTTTTCGTATTTTCACTTCGTTTTCGTGGCGTCGCGTGTTTCTGTCAGATAGAGCTAGGACTTATAGGACATGCGCTGCTCACATGCTGGTGTTTGTGTGACAATAGTTTTCACTGAAGCAACAGCCTGTTTAAGTTTTTACTTCTAATATATATTGCTCAAGTTGAATGCTGATATTAGTTCTGTAACCATATCTTGTAATTGGTTCCATCAAGAACTCAAATTTTAAGGTAATTTAGATGTGTTTTATAATGAGGCCATCGTTCCAAATAACAAAGAAACCGCTTCTGCATTGTTGTCTGATAGAAGTTAAAGTATTGAAAACATTTATTTGTTAATGCAAGCTAGAAACATGAATTTTGTGAGTTAGGACAAGAAGTTAAATGTTGCCACTTCATTAGAAGCGATTCCATCCGAAGTAGTGCAGTTAGTCTAATGGTAAGATAGCAATGGAACTCGCATAGGGCTGCTTAGAGGAATGGAATAAGATGATCAGATCAGTGTGAATTTTTGATGTGTGAAATGATCAGATAAGCTTAAATAGGCTAAAAAGAACGTTTGTACCTCCTATTAAAACAACAACAATAAAGAGGATCAGGGTAGAGTTGTTGTAGAAAAACAGGAATGTTGGAATAACTTAGAGAAAAAAAGTGGTTTTCCATTTGACTGGGAGTTTGAATGTTACCCATGAAGAATTTTTGTGAATTAGTCTCCTCCATGAGATAGCTTTTGGGTCCTTTTTGTACTGAGTTTGGAATTGGGGTACATGTAGGACATCATTTGGCTCAAATTCCTGCATATCAGAAAACTAGGCCTACACTGCATAATCTAAACAAACTTAGCTTGTTGTATAGAATTTCTTTGGTTTTCACCAGTTTCCCAATCAAGTTGTAAGGTGGGCAGCTCTGATCTGAATATAAGCATAAAATGACCAAATAACTTGCTTTGAATCGGACTGCATGAGAAGCATCTGAAAGCTTTAGATGATAGTGAGCACTTCAGTAGGCCAAGAATAGGAAAGGCTTACATTCTCCATATTAATCGTTTAACCACTTTCTGAATTCTGACATTCTGTATGGTAGTTTTTTTTACTCGAACCTACAACAACAAACAAGTAATACAGGATGTTAACAATTTTAGTGTTTGAACCTTCCGTAACTGCTTCTTCTTTCTTTGTCCTCCCCACCC
>ONZK01001379.1:42765-62066 GCA_900322385.1 Pharnaceum exiguum | reverse complement strand
CTTTCTGTTAGAGACTAGACTGCGTTTTCATTAAGTTATGATCTATTCTGGCCCTTGATTATTTTTTATTTTTTTCTGTTGAAAGAAGGCCCTTGACTTGACTAGTTATAAATTTTATGTGTGCATATATTTGAATTTATCATTGTCTATTATCATTGCAAGTGTTCTTAATTGGGCGAGGAACTAATGTTATCTTACATTTGCAGGTGTCAACTGATGCAGTACAAAAGTCAGAGGCTGTGCTGAAGGAACAAAAATGTGACAGCAACAAGTGGAGCAGGACAAATATGTAGCTTTTCTTTTCTGTTTTTATTTTGTTTTTCTAAATAAAGTAGACAGCCGTATCTCATTGGACAACCAGGAAGTACAAAGAGTAGACTGCCTCTAGTTGAACAAGCAACTGTAATAGAATATGTATTCGGCTCTATCCCAACAATTACACGCATACTCTACCAATATGCAGTGCTTATGAAAATCGGATTCATTTTCAGCCTGTTCGTTTATGTAAGTGCTGCTAGTTTTTCAGTCATTGCATATATTCTGTCCAAAGCATTTGATAAAAGCAATGGCATGTCTACAGATATTGTTTAGTGTAAACTCTTCTGGATGCCTTCCAAGAAGTTGTGGCTTCCTGTAGCTACTGCAGGGCTTGATATATGTGGTGATCAGGCCAGGCCTGGAATGTAGCTAATGTTGTTCGGCTCCTCTATGACATAGCTACAAAGACAATTTAATTTAGAGGTCTCCTGGAAGTAGCAGATGTTAGGTCTTACAAATCTCCTGGATGCCAGCTGCACTGAGGACGATTTAAAAGATAAAGTTCAAGATATAGAGGAGCTATGAGCTCATGGAAAGTGCCAAAGTGGTGGTGTACATGATCTGGCCATGATTTTGTTGCTTTTGATTACCCTTTGTTGATAAGCTGATACGATCATCCCAAATATATGATGATCACAAGCCCGACATCATCCGAATTGCACCACCGTTACTTACCCTCCTTCCTTCAACCACCTCGTTCACTTTGGGAACTGTATAAGTTCTATTGATGAGAAGTGTATTTTGGGGGTTAGGGATGTTTTTTCTTTCCTTCCCATTTTTTTTTATGAGAAGTGTATTTTGATGAGAAGTGTATTTGTAACTTGTTGCCACGCTTTTTTTTTTTTCTTTCCTTCCCCCCCTTTTTTTGGAAAGGGTAGAACGAAAAAAAAAGGTGTAAAACGGTGAACATAACAAAAAATAAAATTATGGTGTGCAAATAAATACCCATCGGGGGAAGTAGATACCCTAGGCCAATACGAAGCCTGTGGCCGCTTTGGTAATCACCTCATCAGTCTCCATATTGTCATTAGGCGACAGAGGCACAGAGCACCCACGTAATAAAGGCATAAAGCATGAATTTACCAGAAGAAATTATAGTGGAAATCTTGATAAGGTCACGTTCAAGATCTCTGCTTCGGTTCAGTTGTGTTTGTAAATCCTGGTACTCACTCATTAATAGTCCCAAGTTCAGAAAGTTGCAGATAAATCATAGCCATGCTGCACAAAAATACGGTGTGTTATTTAGTAGATGTTTTGATGCTATTGACAACAAGGAGCTATACACTCTTCATGACGAAAGTGAAAAACTTGAGGAGATTGTTAGATATGATCCCCCTTATCAAACTATGTTCCATAAACCCGCTATTCTGCTCCATGAATCCACTGTTCTGGGTTCTATTAATGGACTGATTTGTTTGCAACATGGCGAAGACGCTACGTTGTGGAACCCTAGTATTAACAAGTGTTTGACCCTTCCACCTCCAGCATCCTTCAATACTCAGAGGACTTATCTTCGTCTTTCGGAAACTAGGTATTTTGGGTTCGCATTTGATGCATCCGCTGATGACTACAAAGTATTGTGCATTACTTCCGTACTCGGTCGTGAAATAGACTCTTATTATGGTGGATTAGTTGACAGGGTAGTTGACGTATTCTCGCTCGCTACGAAGTCGTGGAGAACCATTGATGTTTCTGCTCCCTCGGACTCTTTGGATGGTGATTTAGTTAGCATTGGTTTAGATTTCTATGTGCTGGCAAAGATAAAAGATCATACTGATCATTATAAGGTTGTATCGTTTGATCTACAATCTGAGTTGTTTACGGAGATAAAGTGCCCGGATGATTTTGTATCTGTTCCGTATTGCCTACAAGAATTAACAGTTCTCCGCAACTCTGTCGCCTTAATCAATCAAGTGTGTTCTAATCAGTATCACATTTGGGTGATGAGAGATGACGGTGAATCCAAGTCTTGGACTAAGATATACTCCATAGAATTAACGGGATGGATAGGTATCGGTGGTTTTGGTAGGAACGGGCAATTAGTTTTGGTTGGGACTGGGCAGTGGGAAGTTCTCCCTCTTGTGGAGACCCCAACAATTATGAACTTTGTGTCTAGTGACCCAATTCTTCGATGGAATATAGAGTCGTACATGGAGAGTCTACTTCTGCGCGAACCACTTCCAAATACAGCCTCGGACGAGAAGAAGAGAAGAAGCAAAAGGAAAAGACGAGCATACATTATTGAGGCGTAAGCTACTTATCGTTTGCTCGTTTCTTTCAAGTGTCACATCCAGTGCATGATTAACTTCTTTTTTTAGAGTACGTACTCCAAATCTAGGTGTTATCTTTTTCTTGTTTCCATTTGGCTTGATTGTCTTCTAAAGTTTATGTTAAATGCACTGCTACTTAGCTAGCTAGCCTAGCTTGTGGTAGGGGTATATGTTCTGGCTTTTTGTTACTCGTATTTTTTTTTTAAACTGATGATGATGATCTTCTTTGCTCTTTAAAATTTTTTGTTTCCAAATGATGTTTAGCTAAATTGTCAGATCTCAAACAGGCTTTCCTTGTTGGTGAGAGAACTGGCAGTTACTGGCTTACTGCGGTGTTATCGAGTTGTAAAACAGCTTACTGCAGTTCCAATTATCACTCTCACCCAAGTTTGTAAAACCATTTTTTTCACGGGCTGCGCTGTCTGTGATCTTCTCCATGGACTGCTAATACAATTATTAGTAGAAAGTTGCCAGTTGCTTTGTAGCTATAGTACACGGGGATGAAATTAGTGTTTTAGGTGCTTCCTTGAATTCATTTTGTCCAACATAGAACTTGACGAGTCAGTTTGCCTTGTTCGTAGCATTTGCCCGGGTTCACTACTCGTTACATGCTCTACCGATATTGAAAGTGTCTCTGCTGAGATCAAATGTTTTTTTTTTTCTTTCACCACCCTCACAAGCATAAAAAAGTAGTAGCAAGGAAAATGGTTTCGCAAGTAAGAAAACTATGAAGTATTTTAAACTACAAGATAGCCTTGCCCTTGCTCCTAAGTACAAACAAGAAAAAAGTATTCAAGAAGGTGCGTCGATTCCGAAGGAGCAGGCGCGTATCGACTTTAGAAGACTCTTTTTCCTTTAACAGACAAGTAAAACTACCTTGTCTAATGCCTTTTCGTTTTGATCTCTTCCTTCTTTCTTCTCTTATGATTTTTCCTACTTTCTTTAGTTTAGTGATTGATATCAAAGAGAGTGACGTTACGAAACTCATTTCTTCTAGGACAGGCTTCTAAGAAGGCTCAGTGGAAAGCTAACTCCTATTTACTAGGTTCGGTCCTGACTCACCGGATAGAGGATACTCCTTCCCTAAGAATGTCAAACTTTTCTTGTCCACTTTTCATGCGGCTCTTTCTAAAAAGAAGAAGAAAGCTCCAACCTCTGTGCACCCAGAGTCAAGATATTCTCGCTCAGATGATCGACAAACAGAGCTTACCAGATGCTAGATCAAGAGGGAATCGGTGAGTAGAAAACATGGCTGGCCATATTCTCGAAATAATGAGACTATGTGCCATTCCCTCCAGGATAATTCGCAGTCATCAGCTACGAGATTATGGTTAAAAGGGCATACAATGACAACTACGACCTACCTATAGCATTTGACTTCGTGAGTCCGGTGGACAGCTTACAACCTTACTCATTGAGCCTCTCGCATTCGCTAATAGTGATGTGCTTTCTGGTAAAGGGATATGTACCCACACCAAACGCCTGTTCGATCGACATCAACTGCATAGGGATCAGTGTCTGTGCCATTGGGCCGCTCCGCGTACACAACTAATGAGCTTATTGTTTCAAGGGCTTATCACAAAGCTGATAGATCCTGGACTGATGCTGTCCTTAAGATGGAATTCCGAGCTTGCACCAACACGAGATTAATAGGCTATGTAGGTCCACTTCTCGTCATCAGAAATTAGCCATGACTTAACAGAAAATTTCTTACTAACATAGGCTTAGTTTAGAGAGTCCTATTCCTCTGACTGAACTAGTACTAAATCTATCAAGTACAGGATCATCACCAACATCAAAAGTAGCCATGAAAACTGCAGCACTTGCCTGGGTTCACCGCCCGATTCTTGCAACATATATCAATATGCTACTGAGATCAAGGAAAATGGTTCCAAGAGCAGAAAATGAATGCAATACAATTACTAATGACAAGTTGACGACTAACATCGAAACTAAAGCCCAAGCTCGCTCTCCATAGGACTTTGTCATTCATTCCTGCTTCTTTGAGAAAAGATAAGATGTATTCGCTCAGATGATCGACACAGACCTTTTTTTTTGGCAAGATGGAACTTGATTAAATTAAAACGAAATAAGATTGTTAAGGGTGGTGTGAGACCATCCATTACAAGTTTTCAAAGCAATAAAAGGAGCGGGATAACAGTTTGGGGCAATAGTTTCGCTAATACAAATATTACATTTATTTTCAATCCATTGCATGCCTCTGCAAAAGGTTTCCGCTTGGGCAGTTGTAATTGCCTTCAGCTCGGTCCCAAAAGGCTGTAGCCTAACCTCCTTAGCGAGGTAGTCCGCAAGAGCATTTGCTTGTCGATCCTCTCTCGTAAGAGCAACCAAACTTGACCCATGGTCGAACACCCTGCAATCACATACAATATCCCGAACATAAAGAGAAACATGTCCCACCAAAGTAATCAATTCCCAAGCTTTATGACAATCTGTGGAAACTATGACATTTATAGGTAAATTTTCTCTCTTAATCCAATCCAGGGCCTCCTTGATGGCCAGCAATTCGACAAACAGACCTTAGCAGATGCCAAATTAGAGGAGGAATGGGAGAATATTTAACATCGATGGCCATCTCCTACATCAAAATAATAAAGCCAAGTTCAGTGTGTTTTGAGCTCCAAAAGAGAAAATAGTGCCAGATTACAATGGTGCATCTTCTAATGTCTTCCATGCACTTATTCAACGCAGCCTCGAGACTAAGCAGAACTTACATTCTGTTATTGTGTGTAAAAGGCATTGCGGACGACTATTTGGCCCTAGGAAAACCTGGCGAGATCTTTTTATCTAATCAGGAATTAAGTCTACAATGGGTACGGAAACATTAGGGATTAAGGTGGCACCACATTGAACTTAAAGTACCAATTACGAAAGGTTTACAGGAGGGCAAAGGTAATTTTTGAAAGAAATCTATACCAACCGGCCGGCCACTTGTATTCCGATAATTTACTAATTTATATTATACACTTCCATTTGCACCTTAGTGATTTTATTTATGAAGTATCTTGGTTATTAGATACTGGGTGTAACTTTTTCATTAAGGTAGGTCCTAAGATGAAAGAGAAAAAGAGATGGTGTATGGTACATCTACTGCACGTCTGTACAACTGCTGTTTCAAAAAAAAAAAAAGTAAAAAATTACACAGGCCTTGAAACACCACTCAATTCCCTCTAGACATGAGTACACTAAGTTATTCATATATACAAGTATAAAAGAGAGCAACTCAAACCACAAGTCAATGACAGCCGGAAAATTCACAAGCCCTTAGTACTTAATAGTCCACAAACAGCGAAGCGAAATAAGGTGAAAACATAAGAGCATTTTCCGTCAATGGATGTGAACAAGAAAATTTCAATGAACATGCTGCAGATATACCTCAAGATCTAGCAGTCAATGGATAGAGGAAACACCGCCCAATATCTATCTACAAGAATCGCCTATTCCTTACCCATCTACAGAACTAATACAGTGTATAAGCAGACCTGACAAAACGCTCAATCTCGGCGAGCAAGCCAAAGCACCCACAGGAACAAAAATACATGAATCTTTAAATCAGTCACGATCATAATCCACCTCTATCTTCATAATCTAGTATCTACCAGAAGGAGGGGGTGCAGGCGGTAACCGATTTGGCGTCCGACGGCTGCTGGAGCCAGAGCCAGAGCCTGAGCTTAAATCGCCATTTTGCGCAGGGTCACTATACCTGCGACTGTGAGTCCTCGAGAAATCTGCGGACCCATTTGCAGCTGCATCAAACGCAGTTCTCCAATCTTCCACAGCAGATGAACCTGCAGCAGTTCTTGGGCTACTTTCTGCAGAAAATCAGAGACGCATGTTCAAGCAATTGCTTAGGCAGCTAAAAACAAAGAGAATAAAAGAAAATGTGAATTGTCATCCGTAATAGCAATTAACAGCAGTCAAATGTTGCCCAAAGCCAGCAACACTTCATCCACGTTACTTTAGGCATAAGAAAGGATTTGTCAAGCTCCACAGAAATGTCTATAATGTTGCAGGAGAAAACACTATAAAATTTGATCCACCAATGTGATTAAGCCCGTGAGAGTTCATCACAACCTAGTACCACTAATTACCCATGTGAAACAGAGACCTTCCCCATAGACCCTAGAAATGAAATTAGATGTTTACAACTTCACCACAAATTGAAAGCCAACCAATTATTAGAGAGCCATTCCTAATCAGGGTAACAAACCGCAGACAACTATTATCTCCATCAAATCAAAGTATTGCCTCCGTCACCTAGCTATTCATTTACTTTTTGTGCCACTTGCCACCACTAAAGTACAGCATTGTTTATTATCTAAAATCTCGGAAACAACCTCTCTGTTTTCTTAAACAGGGTAAGGTTGCGTTCATCCTGACCCGAGTACCCCCATTTAATGGGGATTTACACTCTGTTGTTGTTTATTATCTAAAATATGCCATGCTAAAACTATGTTAAATCACAAGTACATAGGAAGGCAAATCCCCGTATAACAAGCCCGCTTGAAACCAAACCACAGTAAACAGTTGAAAGATTCCCTCAAACTGCAGCCATTCCATTCAGCCAGAAGTGGAAACAAAACTTGTATTCTACCCCATATAGAGCCTAATAAATCAAGCGTCTCCTTCAAAATTTCAAACAGTTAAAGGTGCCTAAGCAGCTAAAAAGAAAAAAGAGGACTTGCAGTTAATACATTGCCTCAAAACTGTATAACTGGCACAGGTTATGGAATCTAGATGATGCCAAGGGTCAAAATGATGGCTATCACTGATGAAAATATAACATACAGCTACTAACAGGCACTACTTGCTTCCTAACCCAGACATAGCCCTCCCTATCAAACACCTCACGTTAAGTGCGATCTTCAACGAAGGGGCAACAAAATAGGAAGAGGAAAAAGGGAATATAAATTGGCAGGATCATAAACATTACCAGCACCCCCACTATCAGACCAGCTAGATGCAGCAGCTGCCCGATTATCGTGGATGCTCAGCTGTCGCACAAGTTTGGATAGAATGGTAGACTGCTTCTGATACCGATCTCTTTTACGCTTTACATTCTGGTCTTCTTGAAGGAGTTCTTCAATCTTTACAGAGCTTTGAGAACTGCAATCACATTATTCAGATGTCACAATTTAACACTGACAAAGAACAATAAGTACACTCAGTTATTTTTATAGCAGAATAAGAACACTCCTAAATGTTGCAGCCTTGCAGGTATTAAATTAGTAGAATACTAGAGCAAGTTCTAAAGATGAAAGCAGAAACCTTATCGAACTGTATAACTGATTCAGCATATCTTCTTTGGCTTTCTCCACTTGGCAGAGCACAACAGCCTGTTCAAACAAAATAGAACACCATATCAGATGGAGAAAAAAATCGCAGCAAGAAGCAGTGTCGATGTAGCTTATGTACTCACTTTGGGCACATTAGCAGCAAGACTGTTCAGAACAGCTTCTACATAACCACGCACTTCTTGAGCCATCCACCGAAGCTCCTCTTCAGGATCTGCTGGCCTCCTAGCCATTGTGTCCTATAATTTAAACAAATCAGTAGCCTGACTAATTTTGTGAATACTATGTAGGATGCTGCTTGATGCCAATAAATACAAGAGCACTGCTGTATACATTAAAACCATCAAGTATCATGATTAAAACAAGAAAGTCATGAGATATCACAGGGGCATCAGTATATAAAGATAAATTGCCAAAAAAAAATCACCCAAGTTCCTCTTGATTCTCTTAATTCTGCGATGGCATGTCTGCTTAATTGAATACAAATAACCTCTATTGCTTGTCACTAATTAGGATCCATTGCCGATGAAGTTGAAAGGATTCTTACTACCCTTTTGGTCATTATGGACTATATCAAAATAGCTAACAAACCTTCTGGTACTTCTTATTTTCAATGAGGTTGTGGGAAGTCAATACTTCAACACATTTAGGATCAATCTCCGAAATAGACTCCCTTTTTCTTATATATTTGAAACAGGGGAAATAATCTGTTCATCCTGAATCCCAGCACCCCCCATCGAATGGGGATTACACAGGGTTGTTGCTGTTGCTGGTCTTGCTGGTTGTGACTAAATTATGGTATGGTTTGCACTTCCTCCCAATCAATGCATATTACTTCAGTTACATACAACTAAACATATCTACAGTAATGCAGTGTATCCTTTCCAATAGAAAATATGGGCAGCCTAAAGTACAGAGTCTAGAAGATCAGGTAATTCATGAGATGAGGTCAAATCTTCAAAAGTATCGAAGATTTAATTTCAACACTTACACAAAGCAAACAGCGACAAACAATAAGATACATACATCATCAGCATGGTTGATATATATGGAGCTATACTTTCTGCTGATGCAAATTAAACTAAATTGAAGAAAAAATGGCATAATACAAAGAAGCGAAAACTCACAAGAGAACCGTCAGAGTGGCTTTGACGCATTGGAAGACCGTCACCCATTCCCTGACCAGCTTTAACAGGCTGTGCTATGTTTTTTAACCTGTTCAACCACTCAACTTTGTCCGCCATGCTCTCAGCCTTCAACAGAACAGCACCGTGAGCTGCACAGCCAAAAAATAACATCCTTTTAAGTTTCAAATAATAGGGAACCAAATGGGGATGAGTAACCACTATAAATTGGCCATACCTTTAAGGACAGTCTTGTATGGTACTTTGCTAGTCAATTTAAAAGTAAGACTAGGACCCTTTTCAGGACCATTCGACTTTTTGTCCTTGGAACTTTTTGAAGGGGCCTCTTCCTCATCAGAAATTTCTTCAATCAGACATTCCTGGAGTATAATTACACATGTCACCAAATAATTCTTAGATCTACAACTTAAAACACCACAAACCCAGTAGAAACAAAACACAGCCACAAAGAAAGGCTGCACAAGTTTGAAAAGTACACATGCCACCATATTTGCATGAATCACAATTCAGTAGAGAAAGAAATCAAGCAATGCATTTCAGATTCAGCATGTGATACAAAATAAGGGAGAGAGAGGAAAGGAAACATCAAAGTTTCTCTTTTATGACAAGATTATTCAAATTTCTGTCCAAACCCTTAATGAAGATGTGTTCTTACTTTATACTGATATGGAGTACAAGGAACAACAAAGAAAGAAAGAGAGACCATTCAGCCCCAATGGTGCGGTAAAAACTACAGACAGGATATTGGTGTACCCTAGCTTCAATGGTTTATACCTCCAAAGTAATTACACCGCGAAAATGCCTTTCTTCTTGTTTTTTGGTGTACCCTAGCTGCACGAAAAATAAGAACCACAGATAAGTCAATTAAGATGTCAAATTGTAAAGACAGTACAAGTAGACAAGAAGTGAAATCTCCTTCACTCCCTCTACAGCTGGAAGAGGAGGGAGGGTTGGGAGAAGAGGAGACAAAATGACCTGAAGCAGAGTAGGTATACAAATTAAATATAATTGAAAAGACAAAACAGATGATTCTTTAAAGAGAAAAAACAACATTCTTCTTTTCTACCATGCATTCTGCTTCATATTCATTCAACTAACTAAGCCAGGTTTTAGAGTAGGCAGACACAATGAAGCAAAAAGGTCATGGTACTACCAAATAACAAGAGAAGGATGACAAATCCTAAAATGTTCTAGACAGGTAAATTCAAGAATTTCAAAACTTGATGGAAATAAAACAAGCAAGTTCTCGTTCCTCTCAGACACTCTCAAACGATTCTACCCTGATCCAATGACTTAATGTTAAATTACCAAAAAAAGAACCTAAAAGTTCTCAGTATCTTATAAAGGTTGGCAAATTGTAACACCACATAAAAACCTTCTATTCACCATTAACCCCCCATCACCACCTACAGGGCTACACAAGCATAAATGATAATGATATAACCAGATCTCTACATAATATTTTCTGATAATAGTTTGGGTACCAACCTTTCCAGTTTTCTCATTAAGAACAAACCATCTTCTGCTCCAGCTATTTGTCTTTGCACTTTTCTTTAATAAAAAACCTGCAAAGATTAAGTGGTATTAGCAAATTACGCATGCAAGTTTTTGGGAAAGAAGTGATACTAGGGCAATTGATACTTCACATAGACACTAAACCATAAAACAAGAGGCCCTAGAAAGTCAAAGTAAGGTCCGCCACAATATGATTTTGAGGCAGAGACCACATCAATATGACAAAGCCAATAACATGAAACACCACAATGAGAACTTGCTAGGATCTAGCTCCTTAGAATAACAACAAAATCTTGATTCAAATTTTACTTGGTTGAACACATATGTATTAAACAGTAAGAGCAATTAAACAGACATCCAATCCTACATAATTTCGACAATCCAACTATTTTGATCCAAAGCCTTTTCATAAAGAATAATATGGATAATCCTATTTTATCTTGCTCAAAATAAGACTCTTAAGATTATTTCATTAAGTTGAAGCCTGCATAAAGAATATTTAGGACGAATTTATTATCCTAACTTCTTAACGTAGTGTGTCTATTTCTCAACGTAGTGTAATTTTATGTAAAATTCCATTGTTACCCTTAATATTTCTCCACTCTTTCCCTTTCTCCCCCTCTCCAGCCTCTTTTCTCCCCCATTCTCAGTTTACATCAACCGAAGAAAAAATTCTGATATGGATCTCAAACATTAAGACCATCCTATTACTTTTTAATGAAACATCAATGTTAGGGCATTACTTTTTCTTCACAGTAACAAACTTATTAAAAAAAGAGAAAAAGCCTCAAGCAACCATGACCAAAGGACACTACTGCAGTACTGCTACTTCTTTTTTTTTCAAATGAGTAAGTGTGCCACAGGTTTTCAAATTCTAAAAAAAGAAAAAGAAAGTATAAATTTCAAGTATTCTTAAAAAAAGAAGACAACGTGCTCCCCCCTTCACTCACTGGCCAACTAAAACCACCACAAGCCACCACCCTCACTCACCACTAACCTCCCACCGTCCCACTCCCCAGACATCTCTTATCTACACCGCGTTCCCGGCACCGCCACTTTGTAGTAAGCAAACAATGCCGCCTTCAAGTCCGCCGTCGACCCTGCAACCTCCACTGTTCGAATCGAATGAAACTAGGAACATAAAGTATTACGTTGTTATAATTGATTAAAAGAGTTATTGTTAGCAGTCCATGTCATATACGGCTAGTCAATGGTTTAGTATTGGAAACTTGGAGAATGAGAGGTGTCTTCGTTTTTTCTACAGGGGCAAATTATGGAAATTTTACAAAAAATCACACTGCATTGAGAAAAAGACCCACTACGTTGAGCAACTCGCTTTATTATTTGCTAATATAATGGCATTTTAAAGATAAAATGCATAAACTATAAAAAAAAAAAGATAAAACGAAAGTTGTGTAGCCCGTGAGTTTTAGAGTGAGCTTTTGAAATGTGACCAAGGTTCCCTAATCAAGCTGATCTCAAGTAGCTTGCTAGTAGTAGCAGAGTATTAACAGCCCTACTACCAATTCATCTTTAGGCATGAGAATCCAATTTTCAGAGAGAATTACAGGATACCAACCCGAATATTTGTATGCATTACATCATGCCAGTGCAGTCAAGAACAGTCCTATTTACTACAGTGATAATAATACAGGATAATACATGTACGCCTCAGAGACCCAAGATACTCAAATAAACATATCAAACCTGCTGTTATCTCGCCCTCAGGCCCGGCAGTCTTCAGACCAGATCCTTCTGCTCCCTCTTTGTCTTTATCTTTATCTTTATCTGACGGGCCAGATTTATCCTTCATGGACTTTAGGCTCCCACCGCTCTGTTGGCCACTTGTTTGAGGACTCGTTGCCTAAAGAAGAAGACAATAACAGAGAATCACTTCATACATGACAATGACAGAGTTGTAAATTTCTGACATAAACTAAATCTCAGAGACAACTCACCCTATTCAATATTGATTGTTCAGAGTCCACTGTTTTCCGAGATGAACGGTTTTTTACTTCTTCTTCGCGTCGTTGTCTCTCCATACTGGGAATTATCAAATAACAAAGCAAGTAAATGATTAGGAGACTACAAAATCAAGTGATAGGTTCGGCTCAAGTCCTTCACAAACAGTTGGAGAATTTTGTTATTTTTTCCCAGAAAAAAATATATTTTAGAGTGATAAATAAACGGGGATAATGGCCTAAATTATCAATCAAAATTTTATAATTTCCACCAAACACTTTTAATTATAGATACAGGCTAGTACAAATAAACCACACAGCGATACGACCCCCACCCAAAACCCAAACCATGAGCGCACACGAATATTATCCACCCTTTAACTCAAGATTGCAAACGGAACTCTTCATAGGAGTCCATCACACAATTCTACGGCACGGTAAAAGACAGCAGTCACCCAGATGTTCTTCATAGGATGAAATTGCTTTCTGCAAGTCCAATTATTTTCCAGAAACTGATAAAGCAAAAGAAAGGCATCCTGGAAGGCAAGTTCGGTAAACTCACTCCCCATACACAACTGTAACATCAATTACAGTAAATTGATGGAGTAATATGAAGGGACGGGGCTTAAGCGAGGCAAAAAATAGATCCCCAATAATCTTCCAAGTAACTACCGACAGAGAAATCCTACCACTGCTACTACAAAGTACAGACCCACGATCTGGGGGACCTTCATCAAATTTCCTTTTCCAGTTTTGGTAATGACTCTCCAATTTGTTTATAACTGCCTAGTAAGCGCTGAAAACAATTTTGTTTAAAATAGTCATACGTGGAAAGTATTTTTTTTATTTTAGATAAGAGTCCTACGTGGTAGGTAAGTGATGGCCAACACATCGAAAAACCATGTCACATCTTTATGACATGGACCAAAATTTGAAAATTGTTTGGCGTGTTGTTGTTGTTCAGAGAAAACCCAAGAAAGGCTATGTAGTTTGTTGTAATGAATCTCCATTGTCTTCCTAGAATCAAACCAGAACCTGAAGACACTCATTTACCTATGCACCAGCAAAGAAAGATCGTTCACTAGAGGGAAAATATAAGACAAGGAAAGATGTCTGCCACCACTCCTTCAGTTCCAGCCCTTCAGCACCAGCACCACCCCTCTTAAGACCATACCTTGTTTTCGGCTAACAGATATTCAAACCTTTCAACCAAAGTAAAAGAACTTCAGTTGATATTTTTGCCTTAAAGTCTCAAGTGTTCGGCGGTGAAGATGTTTCCATCTTGACATTCAAAATATTAGGTATTGCTGAGACATGAGCTCGCAGTTTCTCATACTCATCAGTTGGCAATGATTTTCAGTTTAAAAGTTCATAACATACGTGATATGACAATAAATGACTGTCGTCGAGAAACTATCTGTAGAGGAAAAATAATGTGACATAATTATCTCTAGTGAATCAAACGAAGGGCCATCCACATCCTCCCTACTTTCTCTCTTCTACGGTTCTACCTCCTAAAGTTCAACCTAGTCATCAGTGATTTTTGAGAAATTGAACACCACTTAAACAATTGCAAAAAAAAAAGGTCCATGAAAGAAAGAATTGCTTTACTTTCAATCAATAATTGCAAATGTGCACAAACAGATAAATAGGGTGCACGTGAGAACCATGAGCCAGGAAATT
This sequence comes from Pharnaceum exiguum, assembly GCA_900322385.1. Taxonomy (NCBI): domain Eukaryota; kingdom Viridiplantae; phylum Streptophyta; class Magnoliopsida; order Caryophyllales; family Molluginaceae; genus Pharnaceum; species Pharnaceum exiguum. Next base: position 47,859 of record ONZK01001379.1, on the reverse strand, counting down.
TTTTTTTTTTTTTGAAATCGAGCCACGAAGTTAACTGCACAAGAAGTTCAGGGTCTCAGTCAGCAAGTCATATTTCGATGAATTGGAATGGCAACACCCACTATCATGACCCAGTTTGAACGGGTTTGGGAACAAGGAACACTACCCTGGGTGTTCCCGGGTCATTAAGGATAATAGATTATGTTAGTTTATTATTTAAATTAAAATGATAAATGTAAAATTGTAAATTGAAATTTTTAACAGAAGTAGCAGTCTATTTTTTTGGGATAAAAAGGAGAAGCAGATGCAAAACGGGCTTCTGTCTTGATGCAATAAAAAGATTAGGGATTTTGCTTTCAATAAATATTAAAAAATGGGGATAGAGATTGAGTACAGGGAGGCCCAGCGCGAATTTATTATTAATATAGTCTAGCAAGGAGTGGTCTGGCCCAATATTTTAAAATAAGATGATGCAGGTCAACCTTAATATTTTAAAGCAAGCAAGTAGGTTTTCCATTTAGGAACTTTCGATTGACAAGCCCTCAGCCGACGAAACGAAAGAGTGAAAAACTTTGCAGAGAGAGGTTGAGAGAAACATTTTGCAGCAAAAGGGGAAGAAAACATGGGCACAAAAGCCTCATTCCATTCCTCTCCCCCATGCCACACAAAACAAAGACTCACCCACTGACCCTGTTCGCGGACCAACCCGATCCGGTTCGACTATAATCCAAGATTTGGAACATCAAACCCGGATCACAAACAATGGGAAAGACCAGCAAACAGGGTGTCGCTGAAATGGACAGATGCCACTGACATTTGACAAGGATAGTTCAGCAAACTAAAAATTCCCACAACTGTTTCTCTAGGCAGGAGCCCAATCCCAGCTTGTTGCACATCACCAGGCAGCTAGTAAAGAGTTCATCAGATCCCTACCGCATTAGACTAACACGATTAACTTTTAGATAGTGATAAACGTCTTCATCAAACACCCCTTAGTTGCCAGAGACCCATCTAATATGAGCCTGTATAAGTTGTAACAAACACAACCCCATTATGCGTCCAATGGCCAAGCAAATGACCCATCTGTTCCCGTCCTCACCTACCTACCTACAAAGAACGGGGAACACTCGCTCTACTAAAGCTTACTTTATTTCATTCATTCAATTCCAATTAAAATAAGAGAACACCTAAAGGGCTTGCAAAATAAGAAGACAATTAAAAAACCTAATATTACTAGAAGACTACTTTCCCAAACCTAATAAAGCTAATATTACGAGATATACTTTGTTAACTAAATACTCCTTAAATGGAAACCGAAAATAAAGAAACAATCAAATCTACAATAATTTCCAAACATTAAAAGACACAGGTCGTAAAATACAGCCTTCCTATTTTCTTTTCTAGCCATTGCGCTGTTTTCGTATTTCTTTCTCACATCTCCCTATCAATCTCCTCTCTCCCATCCTTGACTCCCTTTAGTCAATTTCATGGCCTTAAGAAAAACAAACGTATCAAAAAGTAAGGTCAATAAAGTACCACAAGAAAACACAAACAATGAGCAGTTTGACTTTGATTTTCTAACAATGAATGCTAAAGGTCTAAATGTCAAAGAAAAGAGGATAATAATATGGCAGACCTACCGTCTCTGCACTAGACGGATAAAATGTTGTGGTGGAACAAAAGCGCGCTCCATATCCACCAGCGCGACCACCATTTTTTTAGCTTCAGTCTTGAACACATCTAATGCGGAAGTTGCTATAGCGACCACCTGATTCAATTCCATAAAATTTAGATGAAACTCCTACGCATCCTCCTACACCACTTTCCAATAGCTGGCTTTTGGAACTCCGTTCTTTTTCTTTTTCACTCATTTGAAAGATATGAAACACAAGTACTCATTATCAGAGCAAAAACTCATAATTACCTCTCTTTTGAATGGTGGATATCTTCCAAGGCCTGGAGTGGCATTTGCAGCTTGGGACACAATATCTATCAGAACATGATGCACCTGTTTCAATAATATGATAGAATTAGAATTGAAGAAAACATCTACTCAGTAGTGCAACCAACACAGGAAAATGAGTTTGCAGCAGATAACATGCTCTCTCTCAAACATGACGGCAGAAAGGTAGCAAAAAATGAAGCATATAGTCCACCGTAACAATACACCGTGTGACACAACCAACATCAGCACTCCATAAAACAATTAAGGGAGGAACATACAGAATTGAACAACCATCATAGGCGCATGAAAGAAACAACAAAAAACAAAAACACAAAAAAAAACAAAGTTACCTAAAAAAAATGAGGGGATGACTAGATTCTCAATTAACATGATTCCACGAGTTCAGATAGATGCTACACGTAACAGAACTAGAATCTACCAGCAACTGAATACAGTAATGCACATAGCAGCTACCACAATATCGAGAGTAGACAAAAGGATTCTGGATAAAAAGTTCACCTCATCAACACAAAGCCGTGATGGTTCCTTTGCCATTTCAAGAACACTTTTGATCAAGGACCTTAAACCCTTTTCTGGAGATATTAGGTATGGTTGGTAACCATCAGCTTCCAAAACAATCTGACAGACAACAACCAATAAAAGCAACCGTAAATTATGAACATTCATCTTTAGGGAGTATATGAAACAGTAACCACTAAACAGAGAGCAAAAAATAAGGGGAAAAAAAATACCCGTTTGACATTGTTAAGATCAAAATGTCTATCCAGTGGAAGCTGCTTAATCCTGTTCGGAAAATTACCCTCAAAACTCCCAACAATTTTCCATCCATTTCCCTAAAAAGAGATTTATACACTATGTAAGATAATAGAAAGTGATAGATCAGAACAAGTAACACTCATGAAAAAAAAGGCAATTATTACGCATGCTAAAGCTATCATATGCATATCACAAATGACATTCAACTTTACTTCATTGAGGACTGACAAACTATAACGACTTACCTCACCCCCAGTAATATGCCTCAGAAACTTCTCCTCAAATTCACGGCAAAGCTCCAATGCCAAAGCTCTTGTACCTTCAATACTGGACACCATTTGTTCACCAAGCTTTACTAATTCTTCTTGGACGATTTGGGACTTGCCTTGAAGCCTGAGAAATTTTGTAAACATATGAGAGTAGTTAAGTTGGATACGGCTCTACTGGGCTTGCCCGAGAGTATGATTGGAGATAGGAGATAGAGAGAAATGATCCTAGTAAAGGAATAAATCTGAGGATTAAGGTGACTCGTCGGTGTAGTGTGTGCTTGCCTACGGGTATGCAGGTGTGTTTGATTGAATGTTTTATCAAATGGCGTGTGTTTGTGGGGTGTGCTTAAGCGTGCTTGTAAGCGTGTGTTTGAGCGTGTGCAATCGTTTAGTGTGTGCCTATGTGTGTTTCTCAGTGTCTGTGCAAATGCGTGTGTTTGTGTGTGTGTGTGTGCATATTACTTTGAAATCACACTGGTCCGTGTTAGCTAACCCCAACTAGTTTTGTAATTAAGGTTATGTTGTTGTTGTATAGACATAAAACGGAAAAAAAAAACTAAATCTCCTGTACTAATCAACCTATTTCTATTTAAATTAAATACGCAATACAATTCACTTCATTGTGAGCTTCGATTAGCCCTCCCTCTATTCAATGATATAAAACCTATTCATCCTCCCTAAACCCATCATGGCCATCAACACAACGGAAGCCCTTGAGCCATCATGTCATGAAAAGAAGGCAAATACATTATTATTGATTCATGTGATTCACCAATCACTTAAAGCACTTTGCAAAGATCAATGACAATTGCTTGCTAAGTTTTATTTTCTTCTGTGTATTCGTAACAGATTGACTAACACAATTGTTAACCAAACTGAACTGAGCATACCAGAATTATCCAACCTTTAAATCAACTCAAACTATAACTTAAGCAGGCTCTAACAAAGGTTGAAGAATATACCCTGAGAGGAGATTAGGAAGCCTGACTTTCATACGGTTGCGTATTTGTCCAGCTAAAGCCTCTACCAAAGCTATCCTTCCAAGCTTGGTTTGAGGGGCCCCAGTTAAGATAGATTTGAGACTCTCACTCTCAGCGCGCCAAGCGGTCTCCAGAGAATTTTCAGATCCTCCAGATTGTGCCGTGGCAATAGAAACAGACTGACCAATCAAAGCAACCCATGGAATATCAGCGGTGCTTCTTGGTCCTTGTCCCGACAGCAACGCCTGGACAGCAGCAAGAGATTTTGATTCTGAGGCTGCTTGATCTATCTTACTGATTACACCAACCGTTCTGGTCCCTACAAACAACAAAAGGAGACATGTGACCACAAGGCATATCAAAATAGAAAAGTCCACAATACACGATATCTACTCCACCATTCAAATGCAAACGTGAAACAAGGTATATTTCTTCAGCTAACCTTCTGCATCATGTTCCTTTGCAATTCTGAGGGCTTTCGATGAAGAAACTTCAGGTGCCTGAGATGCAGGGATTATCACAAGCAATATCGCATCGTTGTGTGCCACATACTCGCTGGTCTAATGGAAGAATGGGAAGACAGTCAGACCTCCCAACAGGAATTATCAGCATTTCAAGAAAAGACTCATAAAGCACAAAAGCCTATTCCAAGTAGTCTTAAAACAGCAGAACTACATTACATTGCTTACCAGAGAATCATCCATAATCCTTTGATCCAACCCAGGTAGGTCGATTAATTTCAAAGGCGGAGCTGACCATCAAAAAAAAAAGTCAAAAAGATTAATCACAATAATATTAATAATAATAACGAAATCAAAAACAGAGGATCTAAAAGATCCAGCTATCCTTGCACCAAGTTCAGTATTAAATAGTACTCCCTCCGGTTTTTAGTTTTCTTATGGTTCACTTTAGCACAAGTTTTTAGGAGCCTCCAAATATGAGGGTACAATTACAATAATGCCCTAATAAGTTATGTGTAATTACTAAAAATGCCATTGAAAGAAATATAAAAAAATGAAAAGGGGGCAAGAGCACATGGGATGGGGAGAGGAGTTAGTGAGTGGGGGAATAAAATAATGGGGAGGTGAGAGAGTTGTGAGAGAGGGATAAAAGGGTAATTTTATGTATGGGTCCAACCCAAATA
>ONZK01001378.1:32385-45562 GCA_900322385.1 Pharnaceum exiguum | reverse complement strand
CACCTAGAAAAGTTAGTTTTTTAACAAATCACCTAAAATAGTTCTAGTTTTTTAAGAAACCACCTGGAAAAGTTAACTTTCATAACAAACCACCTAAATTTCTCTAGTATTGTACTAGACATCACTAAAATGAATTTTTCATCAAAATACGCATATGAAATGGCTATTTTGTTCATGCGTTTATTTTTCTCTATCCATTTTTCTCCTTGATTCAGAAAGTTTCAAATCTATCATGCTCAAACTCAGAACTTGAGCAAATAGTCAGTTTGCTCCTTAGTAGTGCCATAGAGTCCTCGGACTTAAATCAAGAGCCGGAGTTGATCTATCTATATCTAGATAGAGGCTTGTTAAAGTAGTTTCGGAGTCCGAGCATATAGTAGTTCAAGTAGTTGAACAAAAAAGAATTTGACTTGATAAGGAAAATGAGGAAAAGGAGGAGGGTAAGACATAGGATAAAAATTATATATGGATAAAAAGAAATGCGTTTTGGTGGAAAATTCATGTTGGCGGTGTCTAGTATAATTTTAGAGTAATTTAGGTGGTTTTTCATAAAGAATTAACTTATCTAGGTGGTTTCTTAAAAAAAATCAACTTTAATTTTTAGGTGGTTTCTTAAAAAAGTAGAACTTTTATAGGTGGTTTGTTAAAAAAAATCACTTTTCTAAGTGGTTTGTTAAAAAATTAGAACCTTTTTTAGGTGGTTTGTTAAAAAACCAACAATTTTAGGTGGTTTCTTAAAAAAATTAAACTTTTTTAGGTGGTTATATAAAAAAAACCCTATATATAATTAATCAAAATTTTGGGATCTCCCTTTTCATGGGCCCTAGGCCTGTGCACCCCTCCCAGAACCGGTTCTGCCTAATTTTTTTTTTTTATAAAAACTACCTAAATAGAGTAAGACCTTGGTCAAACCGCTAAAAAGACTATAATACCCTTACTAACGGTTATGTGCGTGGCACATGATTTTTTTCAGTCATGTTTGGGTGGATTTTGGAGAAATATTCCCCTTTTAATTCTCTTTCTTATCCCTTCTAAAAAAAAATGGAAATTTAGAACTCCACATTAGAGTTAGTACCCCTAATCCTTCTTTGAAAAAACTCTTTAATAATTTTATCTAGTTTTTGTAATTCTCACATAATTATAAGGGCTCCAATAACTTCCTCAAGTGATGCAATATCTTCATCTTCCCCAAAAAATATCAATGTGGTTTCTAGAAGGCAAGGACCTAAGGAAACGTGCTCAAAGACTTGTAATTTTGCTTATAAAGGCATTAGAAAGTGTAAATGAGACCCTTTTAAGTGGCTTAATCATGGATTGATTACGTTTGCTTCAAATAAAATAATAAAGGGATTCAAATAATCAATTTGGGTGTTGACTGTAATTACCATTTGCAACAAAAGTGATTAATTAATTATGTGTAGAGATGGAGGAGATGAAGTAATGAGAGATAAAAGAAAACGAATTGGAGAAGGATTAAGGGTACTATTGTCTTTTTAGACAGTTTTACCAAGGTCTTTATCTTTTTAGGTAGTTTTTTAAAAGAAAACTTCATAGGTATTTTTTCGCAAAGAGGCTAAAGTTTGAGCTAGTTCCGTACAAAATTCTCTTTCAATATGTAATTGTGTTTTGAAACAATTAAACAATTTTTGGTTCTAGAAAATAAACTTCAATTTAGTTTAGTTCATTCTTTAGAAGCAGTGATTTGAAAACTGAACATACCGACCGATTCAACCGAAAATTGGTGGTCTGGCCGATTTTTATAATCCGGTCATACAAGTGAAACAATTGAGAGGCCCGTTCGATTTTCAAAACCATACCTCTTTTTTAGAGCAAAAAAACTTAGACCCTTAAACTATATTTCACGTCTATATGAGCTTATTATGAATATTTCGTGTTATAGGGCGAGCTTGATAAAATTCGAACTAAAAGTGAAATTATGAACAATTTTCGTAACACGTTTTTTTTAAGGAGGTACATCAAATACAAAGGGGCCCACATCTCGGTGGATTATTACACCCTAAGTATGAAAGAAGAGTCGAGAAGTATTTGTAAGAGGGCACCCAATGAATCCGATCCAAAGCCGGTAGAAATTCTAAGCACCAACTCTATAATTTTAATTTCTGGTGTAAAAGGAGTGGGATGTGCCAGTTTATTTTAACATATTGTGTCTGTTTGGCATGCCTTTTTTAGAGCTTATTTCAGAGTTTATTTCATAATAATCTTTCATCTCAAGGATAATCTTGGTTTGGTGACGAATATAAGCTTAAAAAAAGCTCTCAAAAGCTCTAAAAATAATCTTGGTGAAACGCTGAAAAGTTGAGTGTTTAAAAGCGTTTGTATGCTTTTGTTGTTTTTTCCATTGTTACCCCCTTGTTTTTGCCCGTGATTCATTGTTACGGCCTACTGTGTACGTAGTAGTTTAGTGCGTAGTTGCGTACCATCCTCAAGCCCTCATCAATCATCATGTCCTTACCCCAGAGTAAGTACTCGGTACTTTGCAAACATTGTAGTTGACTTCCTTCACAGTCTTGTAGCGCTTTTAACTATTTTTTTTCTTCATCAATTATAAGGAGGCTTTTGAGGCATGTACATTATTTTTATAAAGCTTTACATACAATGGCATGGATATATATATGCAATAATTTTTATAAAATTTATGTAACCACTATTACATAATACTCGTATTTCGGTCTTTATATAGATTATTTTTTAATTGCATGTAAATTTATGTTTGTATAAATAGTTTATTAAGGAGATGTCCTTTTTATCTTTTTATTGTTTCCAGCCCCATCTACAGTTAATTTAACCAAACAGTTCAACTTTTAAACAGCTATCGTTTTCAACTCTAAACAGGTCCAGCTCCAGCTTACAACGAAGGCTTGCCAAACAGAGCCAAGTATTACAACGTCACTGCCCCGGCAGGCCTAAATGCCTAATACATCTGCAATTAGCAGTGGCATCAGCTGGTGGCCTACTGGCCGCCTGTGGTGTGAACTGAGGGCCTGAGGTAGATATCGTAATATCGTATCCCTACAATCTCGGTATAAAATTATACACACTACCTGTCAACGGATTTTCCGGCGTTATAGGAGTGGGATGTGCTCATGTGCATGTGCCCGTTTATGTCAACGGATTACAACGTGATCACTGCGCCTGAAGGCCTGCAACAGTGCAACATCTACAAATAACAATTGGATTGTTGGTAGTAAACATGGTGATTGCATCCTCATTGGCTAGATCTGCCAAAACATTTGCTTAATTAGTAGGTAATGGGCTCTTGGTATTGCTCGATGATAGAATAACTAGTAAGGGCCTGAATGAGGGGTTTCATCCATGATCATACGAACATCAGCTCTATTTTTTATTTATTTATTTGAAGTTTGAGAACACCAACTCTATAATTTAGGGTATACTTTTGTCAAGTAATTGCAACGGCTTGCAAATAGATTATCCCAACAGAATCGAAGACCATGATTTGAATGCATATCTCGTGAAAGGTTTGCTGGAGCCTGGAGGCATATGAACATGTTGAGAATGATCTTCCCACATCCAAGAGGGAGGAAAGTATGTTGTGTTGACTCCCTAGCGGAGCCACTATCATGCATAGGGGGTCATTTGACCCACCCAAAAAACAGAAAAACAAAATATGCCTTTGATTTTTTTTAAAAAAAATTATACTCATTTTTCTTTTTTTGACCTTAAATTTATATATGAACCCAAAACAAAAATTCTGGCTCCGCCACAGTGTTGTAGTGGTGACTAATTGTCCCACATTGGTTGTGTGAATGACTTAGAGGTGTATATAAGTGAGTGAGTGCCCTCCACTCATTGCCAATTGGTTTTGAGTTGGATCCTCACAAGTTTGTATCACCTCTCCGTGGGCCGAGTTTAACATGGTATCAGAGGGGGTCGGTCATGGGGCCTTCTCCCAAAAGCATGTAGTCCACTTGAATGGTCTCATACGTAAGACCGGCAGAGGCAGAGAGGCTTTCCCGAGTGAGGGAGGATAGTATGTGTGTATTGTAGTATTGACTAATTGTCCCACATTGGTTGTTTGAATGGCTTAAATGTGTATATAAGTGAGTGGGTGCCCTCCGCTCATTACCAATTGAGTTTGAATTGGATCTTCACAAGTTTGTATCACCTTTCCGTGGGCCGAGTTGAACATAACACTAAAATTAAGAAAAGCTTGCTGGCCTTGTACTGTGGCGCACTTATGCGTAATGGGGAGATGAGTTGATGAAATTTTAAATATTACAAGTATAAGCGATCAATAAAATAAATATAGGAAATGATGTGCTTTGATCATCTTAGCGATCTAAAATGATCTTGTCCCTTCTTTGGGCAACATTATCTCTACGATTTTAATAAATTCTAAGGGAGTTTCAACCAAAGTTGTAGTGATAATCTTCTTGAAATTTGGTAAAGTTGTAAGTCAGGTATTCAACCATTTGCAACTCATACATTTAATGAGTATGCTTTATCATTTGTTCCATTAAATATTTTTTGTATTCCCAAATTTTATAAACATTCAAATTTTAAAATAATTAAAATGTTTGAAAAGTTGTAACAAAAGTTTCAGGGATAATGTAGAAGTGCAAATAGAGTTGGAAGTGGGGTGTAAGCTGATGTAACTTGCATATAAATCTTTATATTGTTGCAATGGAATTGTAGTGATAAATTTACCCTTAATTCTTACATTACATCAAATTTTGAGCAATGCATGTATGGCATTGCATAGATGGTGCTTTTTTTTTATAGAAGTATTGCATAAATGATGTTATTCCAACAGCTTGCGAATGATTTCATCTCATCTGTGTCAGAGACCCATTTAAATTAATAAAACTGTATAACTAGACTTAAATTCGTATTAAAATGCGTGGCAGCAATAACTGGAATATATGACCAGTAGCACTTCAGATACCATGTTTAATTCTAGGTTGATTCCCTAATTTCACTGTATACAATTAGCAGTGGGAGCTCATTTTTTTAACATTATCATATTCAACGGGATGAATATCATATTCATATATGATAATATCAAGTTTAGATGTGTGAATATCATGTTGAAGTTGTGAAAATCACTACTTTAGTTATAAATCATGTTGTATAACCTACTTATCAAGTTTTAACATAACAATGTCAAGTTTACTACATAATCTTTTTTTTTTATCCAGTCCTAGCGTATTGTGTTGAAATATACGTCAAGTTGTGGGTTGATCTTATCATGTCTAGCAAACCATATATCATGTTGGGGGGAATGTTAAAAATTAAAATTCATATATCAATTGTATGGGTGTGAATATCACGTTGTGAAATGATAATGTCAATGTTGGTGATATAAATATCTGTTTGGAAGGAAAAAAAATAAATTTGGGCCCCCACTGTGTACAGTGAAATTAGGGGCTACTAGGCTACCAACTTAGAGTTGCTCGCCTAAACATACTCCAAGAGATGCCAATCTCAAGAAGTTACTCCCTTCGATCCATTTTAAGTGTCATCCTCCATTTTTTCACACATATTAAGGTAGTAGATAATATTTCTAAATTAACCTTATTTATTTTAAGCTAGTCCCAATGTTATACATTGAACATTTCACTCTCATTTTTCTGCATTGAAAATATATAAGGGTAAATTGGGAAATAAGGTGTAAAAAATGCATTATAAAACGAGAATGACACTTATTTTGGATCAAATTTTGTTTGTTAGGATGACACTTAAAATGGATTGGAGGGAGTATTATTATTTTTTTTGGTGTGAAGGTGGCCATAAGCCCTATGTTATTTTATTAAGCAATAACTTAACGGGTCCATGAATGACCCATAGCATCATCTAAGAGTACATTTGTAGGAAAAGGGGGAGGGGGTGGGAAGGGGAACATAGAGACATATTTGATTTTCACTAATTAAAATATAGTTTGCTGGTCTGTCTGCAACGCCGTTGGTCTCGCGGTATGTGTGACTGCATCTCAAAAAGTTATTTTACGGCACATGGGATTATAGGATGCAACATTATTTGAGAATAATCCCAAAGTTGGGGCCATTATCCCAAAATAAACCCAAGTTAACATATCTCTCAGAATAATCTCAACTTGCACGACTTTTCACCTGAGCAGATTAATGATTGCCAGAAAGCTGTTTTCAGGTGAAAGTTTGCTTATGTGGCTAAAGAACATGTGCTTAATGCTGAATTGACTAAAAACAAATTTGAACTTTTTATTTTAATTGTTTTGACTCTAAATCGCAGATCAAACTTCTAAATAATTGTATGTTTATGACACTATATAGTGAGATCTTTGGAATGATATATTAATAACTACGAATGGATATTGAGATCCAAAATTTATTAAGTTCGCGAGCAAGTTACATTGCTAAAAAACTAAACTAAACAGAAATTAAGTCATGTACTCGTGTTTTACACAAGGTCTTGCATACACCCGATGTACACCATTTTTTAAAAAATTAGCATGCAATGACTAATAGTCAATTTTATAGAACTAATGACTAATATGTATTTTTATATGACTAATAGGCATTTTCAAATGACTAATAAAAACTTTTGTATGACTAATATCTCAAAATTACACATCTGACTTTTACCCACATATTTCATCACTGGATTGACTAATGCCGAGGGTGAACTGCGTGGTTCCATCAAAAAGCGAGTATGCGACGTCGCACAAATTTCATCATTGGATTGACTAATGCCGAGGGCGAACTGGTTGATAGTGAAGCAGGGATTGAACAGATTGTGATCGAATATTTTGAAAATATCTTTTCTGCTGGCCAAATGTCGGATGTTGATCAAGTGCTGCAGTGTGTTGAACCGCAAGTGACCGAAGCTATGAATGCGTCTTTGTGTTGTGAGTACACTGGGGAAGAGATTTATGAGGCGTTGAAGCAAATGCATCCTGGAAAGGCACCTGGTCCTGATGGGATGAACGCATGCTTTTACCAAAAATATTGGCATGTCGTTGGCCCGACGGTTACATCTCTTGTTTATGATATTCTAAACGGTCGGCCTTTCGACCCAGGTATTAATCATACTAATGTCGTTCTTATTCCCAAGAAACATAAGCCTACCTTGATTACTGATTATCGACCCATTAGCTTGTGCAATGTGATTTTTAAAATTGCAACGAAAGTATTAGCAAACAGGTTAAAGGTGATCTTACCACATATCATCTCTGAGGACCAAAGTGCGTTTACTCCTGGGCGGTTGATCAACGACAATATCATGGTAGCCTTCGTGGTGTTTCATTCTATGCATAACCAAACTGGGGTGAACGGCAGCATGGCACTGAAGCTTGATATGAGCAAGGCATATGACAGAGTGGAATGGAGTTTCTTAGAGCAGATAATGTTGAGATTGGGCTTTCAGGGAACATGGGTACAAACTGTGATGCGCTGCGTGACAACGGTTTCTTACTCATTTGTTGTCAATGGTAATCCTACGGGATTAGTCCATCCTTCTCGTGGGTTGAGACAAGGTGATCCTATATCCCCATACTTGTTTCTTCTGTGTGCTGAAGGACTCTCGTGGATGTTACACAAAGCTGTTACTTCAGGCGCGATAAATGGTCATACTATTTGTGCGGGTGCCCCTGTGATTTCACATCTCTTGTTTGTCGATGACTCTATTGTTTTTTGCCAGGCTCAGAAAGATCCAGCAGAGAAGATTGCCCAAATACTCTCCGTTTACGAAAATGCTTCTGGACAACAAATTAACCGCGACAAAACAGATGTATCCTTTAGTAAAGGTGTGCCCGTTCCTATACGAAGTCAAGTTATTCAGGCCCTCAATGTGAATGAAGTCCCCTGGCATTCGAAATACCTTGGTTTGCCTACCCATGTAGGACAATCAAGGAAGCGTACTTTTCTCCCTATAAAGAAGCGGATTAAGAAGCGATTGGAAGGTTGGATGGAAAGATTACTTTCATGGTCGGGGAAGGAAGTGCTAGTAAAGGCCGTGGCCCAGGCAATTCCGAACTATGCTATGAGTATGTTCAAATTTCCTAAAAATCTTTGTAAGGAAATTACTTCGATTATCCGTAGCTTTTGGTAGGGATATAAGGAGGGGAAGAAAAAGATGGCTTGGGTGAGTTGGAAGAAACTTTGTAAACTTAAAGATGAGGGTGGACTTGGGTTTCGGGATATACGTGCTTTTAATGACGCATTATTGGCCAAGCAGGTGTGGCGAATTTTCCACGACCCTGGGTTGCTGAGTGCCCGTATTCTCAAGGCTAGGTACTACCCTGATCGCGAGTTACTATAAGCTGAGCTAGGGCAGAAACCGAGCTACTTGTGGAGAAGCCTACATGGAGCTTTTCATGTCATCTTGCGAGGTGCACGCTGGGCTGTTGGTAATGGTCAAAAGGTACGAATATGGGGAGATCCTTGGCTACCTAGACCGTTTACTTTCAAGGTACTTACACCCTTGGGCTTTAATAATCCGGATACAACTGTTGAGGTTCTCATTGATAAGGAGGCATGGGTATGGAAGCCGGACCTTCTTCGTGCTTTAATACTTCCTGCTGATGTCGAGCTAGTTGAGCAGCTGCCGCTCTATTTACATTGGCCCGAGGACAAACTTATGTGGCACTATTCGACGAGTGGAGAATTTACGGTGAGATCTGCATATCATATGCTTAGAACATGCATACCAGAGAGTAACCAGGCGAGTTGTAGTGAGGCCAAGTCGAGTGTGTGGTCGAACATGTGGAAGCTGCAAATTCCTCCTCGTATTCGCATGTTTGTGTGGCGTATTATCAATGGGGCTCTGAACACGAAGGAGAATTTGTGTCGAAGAATTTCAGATCTCAATACTGTATGTGAGGTTTGTCATAATGCTGAAGAATCGACACTACATGCACTAATCGATTGCCCTTTTGCTAAGGAAATCCAGGCTACGAGTTCCTGGCGTAGGGAGATGCTTGATACTAATGGGCAATCGGCTGTTGATTGGTGCACACGAGTTATTGAGGCTGATGGAAAAATAGACAGCGGGTTATTGTTGGCCGCAGTCTGGTCTGTGTGGAACTCAAGATGTAGTCTACTCCATGGTGATGGTTCGAAAATTTCCAAGTCTGTTTCCTTGTCAGTTTCCTTTGTCACATCTTACAGATTGGCTAATGAAAAGACAACCACAAAGCCTAAACCCATTGATGCTATATGGCGTCCTCCCCTAGCAAGAACATGGAAGCTTAATACTGACGCTGGGTGTCTAGGCGAGTGGGGATACGGTTGGGGGTGTGTGGTGCGAGATTCTGCTAGTGAGGTTGAGATGATGGCTGTTCATCAAGCACAAGGTCACTGCAACATCGAGCTACATGAAGCCCAAGCTTTTCTCTTTGGACTTAGGATTGCGTGGGAGGCAGGATATCGGAGACTAGAGGCGGAAAGCGACAACCAGATCCTGATTATAAGGCTACTAAAGAAGACACCAATCCGATCCACCATAGGTTTTGTTTTAGAGGAGATTATTTCTTTGTCTAAGTTTTTTGAGTTTATTTCTTTTTCGTACATTCCTAGAGTTGCAAATAAAGTAGCTGATATATTAGTCACACTCCAACCTTACGATTTTCAGTATCGTATATATATGGATGGAGGGTGAGCTCATGCCAGAGGAAGTAATTGACCTGGCTTGTAATGATTTTTTAGAATCTATTAATCCAAATTAAGACCCTTCGGGGTCCATTCCATCAAAAAAAATACTTTTAATAAAAGGAAAATGCCACTAGTAGATGTATGGCCGTACGGGTACACATAATGTAGTCTAGGCTAAGAGCATGTTTCGTATGAATGAAATTTAATGTTGAGTGGGAACCAAATCGATACGAGTGAAAAAAAATAATAATGAAGAAGCTTCATATTATTGAATATTTGAAGAATTGAAGGGTAGAGGAAAAACGAAACTAGTTATGAGGTTTGGATTACAAAATTGAAAATGGTTGGTTATGAAGCTTATATAGAGTCGCAATAAAAAATTACTCGTGTGATGGTGATGATCTTAATTTACGACAAGTTATTCCCTACACTAAAAAGGTTTGCTGCATTTGGTGAATCCCCCTCAAAAATCCCACATTTCCATCAATAAAGATACTATCCAGGACCCCGTACCGGGCATTCTAAGGGCATTGTTGTACAAAAAATTGAGGGCGCATTTCTTTTTAAAGCTCAAAGATTGAATGAACAACAAAAGTGCTCGGCATAGCAAATGACCAAAGGTATCGGATCTTAACTATTAACTACACTGCAAAGTTTAAACGCATACATTTTACAACACAGAGTTTAAAAAATTGTGAGAAATGCTCTTTCTGTCACATGTAGCAATATTTTGTGTCTTTTGTTTAATTTCCTACACAGCGCATAGTGACGGTTATCCACCAGTTGTCACATGGTGTTTCCCTATAAATTAGGAGACGGAGAACGAAGACGGTAGTATCAAGAATTCAATTTACTCTTCCACCAAGAAAATTAAAATAGAGAGAAACACTTAAAAACAGAGAAATATGGCATTACCTCGTCGGGTAGCATTTTTGGTAAGCAATAAATTTATCGTTACTACGTACTTGGGTTGCAAGTCTAATGGTCATTTTAGTTGCTTATTTGCAGTGCTCGACAGAGCTGCAAAGTTTGAAGTGCATCGTGCCTCCACCGGCGATGGTTATGTGCACATAAGAAGTTGTAACAACAATAAGTATTGGATGAGGTGAGTATATAATATATAACTAGACATGATCTAAGAGTTTTTCTTTTTTATTTCATTTTTGGTTTTTTCCTTCTACTATATTAGTAGTTGTTTTGATCAGAAAATTGTGAATAATCTCAAACAAAGTTAAAACATATTGATTTATATGATATTTGTGATTTAAGGTAATGGATTGAGTAAGTATTACATGAATTTATTCAAACAAATAGGTAAAACATGGTTTGTTTTAGATTCGATGCATTAAATTTGAGTATTTTAAATAACATATTGTCCTTAGGCTTGCACTATCAAAGCCTTGGTTTTTGCTTCGTCATTAGACTGTTCACTCTATTCCTTTTAGATTTACATCTCTCGTTGTTGTTCATTTAGGTCTGTAAAAGGGTAAGAAAATTTGTTAAGACTTTATTGTAGCGATTTGGTGTGTGTGGTGAATGTAAATCTGTATTATTGGAAATTACCTTTCTATTTTATTGCATTTGGTGTCTTCGTCCTCATTGTCATGGATTTATATTTCGGTATTTTCATGATCATTTCTTAGGCATTGTCCAATTTGCAGATATGGATGGATTACATTTCTCGAACATGTAATGTTAATATGTTACGTTGTAATTCCTTTATTGCTATTTATTCTAATGAATGAATTTATACATGAACTTTTTTGTTGTTGTTATACTCATTGTTGCATATCAGACGTTAATGAAATGAAAAAGGCCACGCCGGTCGCCGGCCTATGATTTTGCATTTTTGGGGGTTATTAATTGATAATGATATGACAATGAAAATAACACTCTTACAAGATGTTTTAATAGCTAACAAAATGGCAGAATATGCTATATTGATTGTTAGATCATAGCGACATGGATGTCTTTTTAAAATCAATTCCTTAAAATGTTGAAAACTTTAGTAGTAAAATGTTGGACATTGAAAATTATCTACCGTTGTAATAATTAATTGGGAAAGCCCGGTAGTTGCTTGGTTTTTCTAAAAGGTATATAACCTGTTAGAGGCCCGTGCGACGCACGAGTGTGGTCAAACCTGACCCGTCCAAAACTTCCCGTTTGACCCGAAAACACTAATATTTTTATATTAATTTTTTTTGAAGATAAAGTTGTTCAAAAGTAATTTTTTTTGGATAACTTAATTATAATATCTTATTTTTGTAACTTTGCAAATTTAAGACAACTTATTTTTCATATTATGTAGTTATCTAACTAATTAAATACGGATAATTGTTTTTTAAATGTGAAAAATTAAAAGTGTAAAGTTTACATTATTTTTTAAAATAAAAAAAGGCGCCACCGGCCCGTTGGCCAACCCGAGACCGACATGAAACCGAAAATGACCACCCGTTAACGGCCCGCAACCGAAATGACCCTACCCGCTAATGACCCGATATATTATTGACACGCCCAAAATCGACCCGCACGACCCTTTGCTATCTATATTTGTGTTGAAGTTGAAAAGAACATGACCATCAAGTTAGATTTCTATTTTCTTTTAAATAAGTCTTTTTTTTTTTTAAAATTTTCATGTTGTACAAATGCTGCATTAATTGAAAGCCACATGGCAAGAATATAAATATGGCTAAATTCCACATGGCAAGAAAAGAGAAAAGGCTAGAGTATTTCTAGCTTTAATATATACTATAGATTAAGTACTTTAAAAAAAAAACAGTTTCTCAAATACTTTATTAAATGTAGTATATAGATATTATTTTACCTCCTTCTTGTTGAAAATAATTGTCATTCTATCTTATTAAGACAAAATATTCATCAAATGAAAGTATCGTAACATATTGAATTTTGGGAAAGTGAATGAATAGCCAGTGTATTTCCCAAATGAATTCAGATGATATACAAACTAAAATACGTACATAGAGAGCTATACTAAACTAGCTATAAGGCTATACAAGTATACACAAAATCATGGGCTAAAATACTTAGTCAGTCCAAAACATACACAATATAATGGGCTAAAGCCCAATATAACATGTAACTTCATCATAGTAAAGTTTGTTCTAGTTTTTTCCTTTGCAGAATTTGAATGATTGTTGGTTAAAGTTGAAATAATCGCATAACGAAAATGATAATTAATTTGGACAAGAATAAGTTGAATTTTAGAAAGTCTATAATATATTTCCACGTTGATGAGCCAAGCTCGAGTGCGAGCTAGGGGGAGTCTATGCTCCTCTCAAAAACATTTAGGTATGCTCCGCTCAAGTTCAAAGCTCGAGCTTTCGATTTCAAAATCGGCTTTGCTCATCAAAAAAGTTAGGTAGGCTGCTTAATGTTGGGTTCGAAAAGATCGAGCTTCTGAGCTCGACCTCGAAGCTGGCTACTTCATAAACTCCTAGGATTAAAGTTTAGTGGTTGTTTTGAACTTGTAACATTTTTGTTTAATACAAAACTTAATTTGTAATATATATATATATATATATATATATATATATATATATGTAATAGACTAC
>ONZK01001378.1:0-16975 GCA_900322385.1 Pharnaceum exiguum | reverse complement strand
GCTATGTGCCGCCCCCATTTATAATACACTTGATGGAGATAACTGATAGAAGTATAGAAAGTACTGAATAATTTCATATGAAAATGCTAGCGTATATGATTATATCACTTGCTAAGGTCAGCGACAGATGTTTTTTTTTACCCGACACTGGGCCTTAGCGTCAAGCGTTTCAGAAACCGTCAAACCCGTTGTTGTGCCGGACGCTGGGCAAGCTTAGCAACTGATCATTTCCAGCGTGTAGCATCTGTTTTGGCTTATTGCTAAATGACCTATTTTTTGTAGTGGTAATGATGTCACTTAAAACTTTGACCAAAATAGGATGTATATTAAAATTGTAAAAAACTATATATCTTAGCTTGTTAGGATGGATGGACAAGATATTGGCCTGGTGATAAATAATTTCAAGCCCATCAAATCTAGCCAATTTGACCTTCGGCCAAACTCAAACGGGAACACTTAATAAAACGAAAGAGAAAAGAAAAGGAAGGCGAAAGTTTATCTATATACCTTAGCTTGCAAACAGTACAGGTGTTCTTTTGGTTTCAAACTTTCAATAGAATTGAAGTACAGGTCAACTGCGGATACAGGATACTACATTTTAAATCTTCTAGATTCTGAAATTACAAGAAACCAATCTGATTATTAGATCACGTTGGATTCATGAGTTGGCCATCTACCTCATGGTATCATGTTCGATCTTCTCTTTATATGAGTGAGTTTCTCTTTCCATCGCAAGGTTAACAGAGTGCCGATTATCTTTTCTATTATATTCAAGTTTAATTGGATTAGGATTGAAATGGCATATAGAGTAGGGGAAAATAATTAGTATTCAGGAAAACAAAAATAAAAAACCGAAAGTTAATACAAAGAAAGTAAATCTAATTTGTGTGGATTTAGTAATCTTCATGTGCAATCGACACAGCGTCGTAGAAAAGAATTATTTGTGCTCTAACTATGGTGTACCACTTTCAATTCACAAGGCATCTAAAAGTGCAAACACAGTAGTTGCAGGCGCAACTTTGGAATTATTACGATTCCTAGTCTGATTCGCTGTTTTGCGCCTATTTTATAGGTCGGCCCATTAGGTTTTTTTACTTAGGCTACTATATATACCCTATTCTGTTGTATTATGTACAAGCTTTAGAAAACCTAATAAAATCTGTCTCCCTTCTGATAGTGGACGTAGCCAATAACCGTTGGTGAACCACTTTAAATCTCTGTGTCGATTGCTTGTTATTTACATATTTGTTTGCATCCGTTATAACAAACACGTGGTCGAGTCAAATGTAGGAAGGTCCTTATAACCCAGAGTTTCGCCTAATGCTCCAACCAGAAAAAATAGCTAGATCTCAATTCTTCAATTACAACATATCTGTGGTATTTCCCAAATATGTTTCCTTCAAGGATGACAGTTGAAGTATATGGTTGTTAAGAATGGCGGGAAATACAGTTAGAGTTTGTTAGTTTGTTAGTGTTAGTTTGTTACTTGTGGATAGTTTGTCACACAGTTAGAGTATTAGATCATTGTGAGAGAATGTAATCACATACTCTATAAATAGCTATAGATCATCATTATAAAGATCAGATTGATGATAATAAAAATTCTCTTATCATTTCATTCTCTCCCTTCTTCACATATCAGTGTATGTTCATCTAGCAAACTTAACTTGGTATCAGATGCCTAACTGACAGACAGAAGCTTTTAGCGAGAGATTAGCGAGAGTAAAATCATCTTCTCATCATCAATCATAAACACGAATCATACCCACATACGTAGCTAGTATCTTCCAGTAACAAACACATTTGTTCTTCGTCTCTTGTGATTGAAATTGTTTCTTCAACACATAAGCTCTTTCTGCAAATTCAGTTTATGGTACCATTGATAAGTAAAATCACATTGATTTTATTAAAATCAAAGTGTTAGAAACTATTTCATTTCATTTCTTTATCGGAATTTTGATCTTGTTCATCAAAATTTCAAGCTTACACTATCAGTTACTGGAAATTTGTCATATTTTTTCTCTGCAACATAAACTGCAGTCATAATGGCTAATCTTTCAATGAATGATCTTCAAAATCCACCGTTTCTTCATCCGTCAGAAGGTCCTGGTACATTACCAATGAAGTGTATCTTGAGTAGTCCTTCCAACTACAGGCCTTGGCGCAGAGAAATGGAGATAGCCCTTACAACAAAGAGAAAGCTCGGTTTTGTTACTGGCACTGTGGGAAGATCAACTGCTACACCTACTCTTGCTGATCAATAGGATACCTGCAACACAATTGTTATTGCTTGGATATTAAAGTCTGTTTCTGATACTATCAGCAGTTCTATGATGTATATGAAAGCTGCTATAGAAATATGGTCACTTCTTGCAAGAAGATATAATGTCACCAATGGTTCCAGAAAATACAGATTTAACAAAGAGCCTTATGATGAGATTAAGCAGGGTAATCTTCTTATTACTGAGTTTTACAAAAACTCAAGGGGCTTTGGGAAGAAATCAGCAATTAGTGATCTTCCTGTCATCACTAATGTTACACCTGAGGTAGCAGCTTGAAAGCTTTTGAACAACAACAAGAAGAGACAAAGTTGTTTCAGTTTCTGAATGGTCTTGATGAGAAATATAAATATCATCGCAATCATATTCTTCTGATGACTCCTTTGCCAAGCGTGGAAGATGCTGCTTCTTTGTTGCAACAGGAGGAATCTCAAAGGGATCTTCTTGGTCACAATGTTGTTAAGTATGATGTCACAACAGAAATGATAGCAGGAATGATAATAGAACTGACAGCAAAAATGACAGAAATCAGACAATGGTAGCAAATTTAGAGATAATTGTACTCATTGTGGTCTGCAGGGTCATTTGGAAGATAAATACTGGCAATTAATTGGCTATCCACCTAATCACTATAAGTCCAGGCAATTTCCTCAGAATAAATCATTTACTTCTTCAAAGAGTTCTATGGTTCCCAACATAAATCAGAACAAGGGTCGTGTTCATTCTGCTGCTAATGTTTCAACAGATATTGCTGTGTCAAATGAGAAAGTTATTTCTTTCACTGCTGCTCAGTTTGATAGTTTTGTCAAGTCTCTACCTCAATCATCAGCTACTGCAGGCAATAATTCTTTTGGTTCAGATACAGATGATGAGTTAGGTGATTCGTTTGCAAGTACAGTTCTTTGCACTAATGCTATTTCCATTCAGACTGATTGGATAACTGACAGTGGTGCCACTGACCACATGACCAATGGTCTTAGTTTGTTCAAGTCATACAAAGCACTATCACCTAGCCCAACCATTAATCTACCTAAAGGTCAAACTGCTAGTATAACACACATAGGAAATGTGCCTTTGTTGTGTTCATTGACTTTGAAAAACACTTTGTGTGTTCCTTCTTTTCGATACAATCTTTTATCTGTGCCAAAATTGCTCAAAGAAAACAGTCTAAGTGTGACATTTTATCCTTCTTTTTGTTTAATCCAGGATTCAGCCAACAAGACTTTAAGAGCAATTGGTAGAGAGCTTAATGGATTGTACTACTTGATCAACCAGCTTGTGTCCGATAGATGTAGATAAAAATCTAGTCATTTCTTCATGTAACCCACAGAATGAAATATCTTCTTCTTCTCATTCTGCAAATAATACTCAGTCTCAATGTAATATTTGGCACAATAGGCTAGGCCATGCTTCTGTTTCCAAATTGAAACAGATATCTTGTATTTCCTCTTTGATAAGCAATAAAACATCAGATGTTTTTGTTACTTGTCCTATGGAAAAAATGTCCACACTTCCTTTCTTTTCTAGCTCTTCTCATGCTGATTCTATATTTGACATAATACACATGGATATTTGGGGTGCATATCGAGTTCCAACTCATAAAAACTTCAAATATTTCTTGTGTATTGTGGATGATTTCACTAGAATAACATGGACTTTCTTAATAAAGCACAAATCAGACTCATTTGATATCTTGACTTCCTTCTATGCCTTTGTTAAAAATCAGATCAAAACTTCCATCAAGATAGTGAGATCCGATAATGCCCTAGAGTTTGACAGTGGTCCTTGTCAAATATTTTTTTAAACAAATGGTATAATCCATCAGACAACCTCTGTTAAACGTTCTGAGCAAAATGGTCGAGTAGAAAGAAAACATCGTCATGTGTTGGATGTTTCTCGAGCATTACGATTTCAAGATCAGCTCCCACTCTCTTTTTGGGGAGACTGTGTACTCACGGCTAGCTACATAATAAACATACTGCCTACTCCTGTTCTTGACAATATAACTCCTTTCCAAAAATTGTTCAAAACTGCACCTACTTATGATCATATGAAAGTGTTTGGTTGCATTGGAAAGTTTTCCTTGGTGCTATTTTTCTGCTAGAGATATCTTGCCATTATGCATCGTTGTATGACTTAAAATGTTGCCTATTAGGTGAATGCCTGTCTTGGTACATTATTGGGTTGCTAGAATTTTTTTTATTGAATGAGAGTTTTGAATAATTATTATAGAATGTGTATTATATTAGTTGAAAGCATAAACACATTCTATAATTGTCGGCAGTTATTTTTTTTTATTTTTTTTCAGAAACATTTACGTGTGGTTTCCCATAAAACAGACGTAAAGTAATGTCTGGTTTAGACCAGAAACAGACGTAAGAAAGACACATTTACGTCTGTATTTGCGAAAATCAGACGTAAATAATTTACTTTTACGTCGGTTTGACCAGACGTACAAGAAAATTTCTTTTACGTCGAGAATATATCCGACGGGTATTTTTTTGCCGGGAACCGACGTAAGTGGATTTTGTACCTGACGTAAGTGCTTTTTTCTGTACTAGTGGAGGGAGGCCAAATGTTCACAGATATTTTTACGAGGCTTCTACTATGGGCAATGCATCAGCCATCGAAGTATGTTGGTTGGTATTTGCCTATAAATGGAGAAAGTGAAGCGTTCCCAAAACAAAAAAGAAAAGAGAAACACCATTGAAGAGAGAAAGAGAGAGAATTGACATGGCAATGCCTCGTCTGGTTGCATTTTTGGGAGTAGACACTGGTAATAATTACTTGGGTTGCAAGTCCAACGGCCATCTCAGTTACTCATTTGCGGCACTAGACAGAGCAGCAAAGTTCGAAGTGCACCATGGCTCCGCTGAAAGAACTCTTGTGCACATAAGAAGTTGTTACAACAACAAATATTGGGTGAGGACAATAGTTAATCAACTTCATTAAATTCTTTCAATAATGTAGTATTGTTCTTTTCTTACCGTTGATAACAGTGTGATACTTTTGTACAAGAATATATCTCAATGACTCAATTTAGTGGTAATGTGCACAACGCCAACAAATAACACGCAAGCCCACAAGATAAAAAAGAAAAAAATTGCATCCACGAAAACTCCTTATTCGCTGTTTCGCACCTATTCATAATAAGAAAAGTTCATTTGAATCCGTTTCATATATGAATATAGGTCACTAATAACCACTGGGGAGTCACTAATGATGACTTATGGGTTATCAATCAACTTTTTTGTCTTAATAACCTAACTTATATATGAAACGGGTTGACACAAGTTTTGTGATTCATTTCTGAACAAAATTCTTATATATATATATATTATTTTTTAATAAAATATGCCACTCTGAGTTTTATTCTTCTCTCGGCCAATCATCGCATACCCTAAGCCTTAGGCTGTATTTTGTTGTAGTGTTATAGTTCATTTTCTTTTTTTGAGAACCATAGTTCATATTTTTTTTTATTTAGTTCACTAATTTTTTAGTTGAATTTAGGTTCAGTTCAAACTCTCTTACATATGAACAAAATACGTCCCCTTATTGTGGTGCTTGGACGAGGAAATTGAGGGAACAGAGTAGGGAAAGCGTAAAAATTGTAGGTGCGATATCATTATTTGCCCAAATGGTATTTGGCGGAAAAGTATATATGATGGCCTTCACGGGAGTAAGCATGGTTATTGTCTAAGAAAGTATGGGTAATAAGGAAATTTACTTTACATATTATATTGGTGTGAACACCCATTACCCACAAAAAGATTTTGCCTAAGGGTGTTAATTTGCCCATTTAAAAATTGTCATGAGGTTCTAATTAGACTTGAGAATTACTCACGTGACCTGTAATTAAATATACTCGGGTTAGACAAGTCGAACGGTCGGGTAATAGTGTAACAACAGGGTTTCCGACAAACAAGCTATAGTCAACCGATATTGTGGTTAATCGAGTTCTAGTGGCTTTCCGATTCTCCTGCAAAACAGATATATGGAACTACCTCGGGGCATGCTTGGGAGAGCCCCTCCGATACATAAGTCAAACAAGTGACATGAAATCGTAAAGTTAAAGTGTATGTAGTTTTGAAGAGTATGTGACCGTACCTATTTACTTCTAGGCCAAACGTTATATAAGAGAAATACTAATGCCACTTTTGTTATGAGTGATGTGGGATAAATTTCCCTACTTCTCTATACAGGGATAATTATACATCATCAAAAATATCATTGTGTTCATCAATTTAAACAAGTTTACCCTCCTTGAAAGACTCTAGCCCTAGACAGAAATCCCCATTTCCCCGATCCTCGATCTCTTGTTCTCCGCCTTACTTGTCACCCTCCCCTATCACATAACTAATTTCTTTCTCTTGTTCGCCTTCATACACCCCCGACCTTCGAATCACCAGCCCAATTTAATGAAGCCTGCCACAACCCAATAAGCAAGTCAATCACATTTTCAAATCCTAAAAAATGGACAGTAGAATTATGATCAGACTGCGCTGCCATTCTTCTTTTTTTTTCATTTATAATTCTGACACACCGAAAGATAGCTGCTGTTTTTCTATTTTGTTTTTGCTAAGCTATGACCTTTTGCTGTACGATAGGTCAATAGTACTAGCTTAGCTAATGCTAATGCCACATAATGTTGCTTAAACTGCTTATCGCTTATGTCAATGCCTTATGTAAAAGTGAAGGCCACCGAGACAAAAGTTATCTTAAACAAATTTCTTTTAGTTCAAATTCCAAAGTTTTGGCGCAACATATGTTGTTTAGTTGCCAGTTTCATTAAATTGGTGCCCTATTTTTCACAGGTCATCAGAAAGTGGATATGAAATTGTTGCAGGCGCATCTGAACCCAACGAAGACACAAACTCGTGGAACTGTACATTGTTTAAGCCCCAATTTGAGATGGTCAAGGACAGTGAAGTTGTGACTTTTCAACACTTTCACGCTGGACAAAATGTGGGAAAGTCCTCTGACCTTGAGTTCCTCCTAATGCCCAAGGCATCAGATGTAGCTCGGTCTTATTTTGGTAATTACAATACATATGTGAAACTGCCCAAATATGTTTCTTTCAAGGACGACAGAGGTCAGTTTTACCAACTTCATAGACAGGATTATGAAGCATTCATTCAAGCATCGGGTAGTGATTTTGGGGCAATCGAGACAATGCATGAGACGTTTTGCGATCCACATGGCAACTATCGGATCAAGAACCTAGAAACCGGCAAGTTTTGGAGGCTTAATCCCCCCAGTGGATTTGGGCTGACCATGAAAGCCCTGATGAGTTTAATCCCGATATCGCATTTTGGCCTGTAAAGGTCAGTGGCACAACAGTAGCACTGCGCAACTTGGGCAACAATCTTTTCGTCAGGAGGCTAACCGCCGACAATAAGGAAAGCTGCTTGAACGCATATGACAAAGCATTACAGAAGTAGCCCGATTGACGGTATTATTGTTGCCAGACAGATGGGCCTAAAGGGGTTCCATTCTCAAACCAATTGAATTTTAGGGTCCATGGACATCATTTGGGTGGGACCGTCTTAAGAAATGGGGGAAGGGCCCAATATAGACCAGCTCTGATACCATTTTAAGTTTGGGGGCCGCGCGCACACTTGCCGCTGTAGGACCAGATGGAGAGAGGAGGCAATAACCACAGATGGGCCTAGAGGGTTCCATCCTAAAACCAATTGGCAATAGGAGGAGTAACCCTCTAGGCCTATATACAGAAGAAACCTCTACTCTCTCTTCAATGTGGGACATATTCCCAATAGATATTATTTAATTGAATAATAAAATTCTAAATGTAAGTACGGTGTATGTTACATGCAGGTAGTTGAGCCGGTTTTATCAAGGGTGGTTGAGGTGATTGAATTTCGTTTGGACCAAGCCCGTATCTACAACCAGAAACCATTGGTTGTGGGCAAAAATTCTGCCAGTAACATGACTGGGGAATCTGACTCGTCAACCTTGGGATTCAGTCGCCTGGAAAGTGTGACTAGCACCTGGAACAATACTGTAGGTGTGACTTTGGGTATCAAAGCCACCTTTACCGTTGGTATTCCTAAAATTGGTGACGCTGGAATTGAGGTGTCAACCGAGATGTCGGAGGAGTATGAGTGGGGAGAGGAGAAGGAGTCACAGCAGACCTTAACTGGATCCTACTCGGCCACAATACCGCCACATACTGAAGTTACAGTGAAGATGGTGGCCACTCTTGGCAAATGTGATGTTCCCTTCAGTTATCGACAAACCGACACACTCATCAATGGCAAGATAGTTGTGAACACTTACGATGATGGGATGTACACTGGTGTTAATGCCTATGACTTGCGCTATGAAGCTACTCAGAAGGCTCTAAAGTAAAACCCGTTTTGTTGCTTGATGATGTGGCCGGGAGCGACTGAACGATATGCAACTTGCCAGGTTAATTACCATCAGCGGACTACCACCGCAAACGTGTCAGATGTGATAGAATAAGGCTTTTTTGGATTTCAGCATCATATCCCAGAAAATAATATTATTATTGAATAATCTGGGACATTAAATAAAGTCATAATTGCTTCTATTAAAAAAAAGACTGAATAATGTTTTTGAGTTCTATCATCAATTAATAATGACATTTCAGCTTTACTGTAATATTCAAATTTGTTCCTCTCAATTTGATTTTATATTTTAATTGAGGAGGTGTTTTGTTCGTCGGTAATTCTACAATTCCGTTTTTTCCAATTCAGTTCAATTTTAGTTATATTTTAACTATCTTCATTTTTTGTCAGTTCCGTTTTATTTTTTCCAATTCAGTTCATTGTTTTTCAGTTCATATACTTTTTCCGTTGCCCGTTTGGTTCACCAGAGCTTTTTCTCCGACTACGTCTAAACCCGATCCGGGTCGCACACCTAGCTGTGGTGGATTAGTGTTCCAATGAAGGTCTCTGTATACACTGAGGTTCGAACTCGAGACCTCGTTTAAGTGTACTGGTATGGAGTTGCTTACAACTACAACCAATCTCACATTGGTTTCGGTTCATATACTTTTGGCCGACCTAAACACACCCTGAGTCATATAGAACGGCCACTTGTTACGTTAGTTACAAGCTAATTAACTTGAGATATTTCTAGACACAGAACCGAAATCTTCCCGTCTCTTTAAAAATAAAATTGATAACTGCACCTAATTGTGAAGAAGGTTGCGGTATGTACAAATCGGAGAAATTCCAGCAATCTCAATCACAATGAAGATGTTTACGTAATTACGTTGCTGAACAAATCAATACAGTACTAAGCTGTTTTTATTCACCCAGCCTTCTGTTCGTCGATTTTAATTTTTAATTTTGAGAAAGCAGGGCAATGACGACCCATAGGCTCGCGAAATGGACTAGAGGATGTCTTCCTTTGTTCCCATGGACAAAAGAATGGCCCGAAAACGTACAATTCAAAATTTTTAGACCCAAATAAAAAAAGTACAATTCATAATCTTCGTTGGAGTATTCAATAAAAGTAGATGAATTTGCATGAAACTAGCTTCAATGATACAATTCATATTGTAGTTATTTGACTTATTTCTGATTTATAGCAGCACAATGTAACTAAATTTGTATTCTCTCTGCCTCTCTGGGCGATCAAGTAGAATAGTACAACAATTGCGCCGTTTGCCTACAGAGTTCCACAAGAACCCTTTGCAGAATCTCAGGTCAATAAACAAATATCACCAGCGATCGTCCAAATTTATCACCACACGCACCGTACTTTCTCGGCCTGTGGATCGTTTAGCTAGGTTCATTCAAACGAACTCCTACAGGAGAAACTAACATGAAGCCAGAAGCGTCTCCCGTGACTGATTCGTAGTATCTATTTGAAGAATGATAGTTTCGTTCACAATCCAGGCGGGAATTGGGTAGGAAATCCAAACAGTCTTTCATGGGGAAATCTGGAGATGACACAAAGTCACAAACCTCAGGAAATCCTAAAGCTTTGCTTTGGGTGCTAACTTACTAACTTCAATTGTAATTTAGATGACTTCATGAATGAATCAACAGTTGCCACGAACTCCTCTGTGAATTCTGTGAATTATTATTGGGAACGTGTCCCACATTGAAGAAGAGATAGTTGAGATATTATCTATATAAAGGCTTGAAGGATTACTCCTCCTATTGACAATTGGTTTACCTTTTAAGTGCTTTGACAGTTAAGTTCATAGGTTAACCGTTAAATTAGATGACGTGGCACTTCATTTTCGAATTTATGAACGTTGAATATCCATTTTACTCCTTTTATTTATGTAATTGTCCACAAGGGCTAGGAGATGGAGAGGTGAGATGATTGAGTCAAGCGGAAAGGGAAAATAAAGAGATGGGGGAGTCGAATTGGGGAAAGAGGGGGATAATGGGGGTAAATATATCATACATCCGGGTGTACTTTGCATCGTATATGCACCGTATATGTTGTGTACAATATTGCAGGTAGTTGAGCCAGTTCTATCAAGGGTGATTCAGGTGATTAAATTTCGTCTGCAAGATGCTCGTATCTACGACCAGAAACCATTGAATGTTGGCAAAAATACCGCCTGTAACATGACTGATAGTGCACACTCGGCAACCTTGACCTTCATGCGCCAGGAAAAAATGTCCAGCACATGGACTAACACTGTGAACGCGACTGTGAGAGCCACAGCTAGCTTCTCCAGTTGTGTTCCGGTGGTTGGCGAGGTTGGAGTCAAGGTGACAGCTGAAGTCTCGGACGTATACGTGATGGGAGAAAGTACGGAAACGACACAGGACTTAACGGGATCCTACTCAGCAGCGGTGCCACCACACACTATGGTTGTAGTCACGATGGTGGCAACTACAGCCAAATGTGATGTTCCCTTCACTTATAGAAAAACTGACACACTCATCGATGGCACGATAGTTGCAGAAATCTTCGACGATGGCATGTTTACTGGCGTCAATGCGTACGATAGTGAAGCTTTCATTCCGACTGTTAAAAGTACCAATTACCTCTCTATTCTAAAACAAAAACAAAGTAACTTGGGATTGGACAGTTGGACCCTTGGTTTTACTCTCCCTCTCTCTCCCTCATGGCTTCCCTCTAAGACAGCTTTCTCTTCCATTACACAAGAATTAAGTGGGTATATGGTATATTTAGTTTGGGTATAATGATAATCAGCTCCCCACAATTTCAATATCTTTGATCCCAGTAGCATAACAAGGAAAAAAGTCACATCTAGTTGGAGAGGAGGTAATGAACAAGGAGGTCACCACTGCGGTCGCCGGAAAATATCGAATCTCGAGGTGGCTTTATTGGTGGATCGTATTGTGACAGTAATTTAAAGAGAGAGAGAGAGAGAGAAGGAGCGATCGTATTGGTTTACTGATTAGGAACAATTAAATTATTGAGATTGAATAAGGCTTGGTAGCGTGGGTGGGATATGGGTAATGGAGGTGATGCTTTGTCGGCGATGAGGGAGAAGGTGAAGCTAAATGGAGTTGTAACTATCATTGGAAAGATTGGACTGGTTTTTGCTGTTCTAACGCTCTTAATTAGTATTGACTACTCCGTATTTGCAACTATCATGAATTGACACATTGGTCGATCTTCAAGCGATGCACTTGTGCTCTTAAACTACTTTGCCACGGCAGTAACATAATTATATTGTTGTTGCAGTTCCTGAAGCACTTCCATTCGTAGTGAGTTAGTGACCATAAATTATACTCCTGATGGAGATGAAGATGTAGAGGAAAATTAAAAAAATGTGAGTGTTCTGGGTCTGAGATGGAGATGATGTTAATGTGAGTGTTAGGTTGAAAACATTTTCCAGAAAATGCGAGTGCTAAGAGATGCTTGGTTATTTTACTACGATACATATGTATAATTTGCAAACACAATATGTGGTAGTTCAATACATGACACAACTAAATTTTTCTTTACTACTCGTAGTGTTTTTAGTTGCTTAATTTCTATATCAATGTATTTATTCCCTCAATTTAATGGTAGTAATGTTTATTTAATGGTATCAAATCTAATTATATGAATATTAAATTTGATGAACTTTTCAACCAAATTTTTTTTATATCCAATATTTTGAACTAAATATCTAGCTCAATCTCACACCAAAAAAAAAAGAGAGACCGAGAGTCAAACTTGATGCTTTTTCTTTGACTTGATTTCTCAAACTCCATGAGAGAAAAAAGAGAGGTTGTTTCCGAGATTGACCCGCTGCTGCATTGAAGTATTGACTTCCAACAACTTCACCAAAAATAAGAAGTATTGGAAGATTTTCGTAGGCATTTTGCTATAGTCCATAATCACCTACAACTGAAAGATGGAGATAAATCTTTCAACTTAATAGGCACTAGAGCTAAATGTGGACAATATATATAGTGTAATAAAAATAAAAATTAAATATTAAGTTGAAATTTTTTTTAAAAACTCAACAATTTTTTTTTTTAAAAATATAATTCATCACAATTGATCTATAAGACTGTAAGACCTAATATAAATTGAGTTGTAACAAACTTGAATCAAACAACCGAAATAACATTAATTGAAATCGGTAGAACTTGTACCGATTGAGAATGCAGGTAAATTATTGAACTCCGTCCCAACATATTTTTGTAACAGAAGAAAATATGACATTATTATTAATAGCTAGCCCCAGATTTATTTCAGCACTAGTAATATCATTTCCTGGGGTTTAATTTCATGCTGAAACCACAAATAGTCAAATGCCTTATTCTTCCACAAATCACATCTGACATCGATCAAGTGATAAGACATGCATGCTTTACTTTAGATCCGTTTTGGTAGCTTCATAGCGTATATCGAACGCATTGATGCCAGTAAACATGCCATCGTTGAAGATGTTTGAGACTATCTTGCCATCGATGTGTGTGTCAGTTTGTCTATAAGTGAAGGGAACATCACATTTGGCTGTAGTTGCCACCATTGTGACTACAACCATAGTATGTGGTGGCACCGCTGCTGAGTAGGATCCCGTTAAGTCCTGAGTCGACTCCTTGCTTTCTCCCCACTCGTATTTGTCCGAGATTTCAGCTGTCACCTCGACTCCACCCTCAGCAATTACGGGAATACCACTGGAGAAGCTGGCTGTGGCTTTGAGAGACGCATTTACCGTGTTATTCCAAGTGCTGGACATTTTTTCCTGGCGATGGTAGGTCAAGGTTGCCGAGTGTGCTCTATCAGTCATGTTACAGGCCGAATTTTTGCCCACAATCAATGGTTTCTGGTCGTAGATACGAGCATCTTCCATACGAAATTTAATCACCTCAATCACCCTTCTTAAAGTTGGCTCAACTACCTGCAATATTGTACGCAACACGTACATATGTTACAACCACATACCAGCAGCAAGCAATAAGTATGATATATATACTCCACCCAAACCTCCCGTCCCAAAAATTAATGTAGCAGGAAACTTAATTAACACCCTACACTACCGTCAAACGGGCTGCCTCGGTAATGCTGTCGGCAGCTGCATTCAGGCAGTTTTGCACAAGATCTGTGTTTAGTTTTTGGACGAAAAATCCGGTCTTCAAGTGACGGAGTCCTATAACATCCTGACTGACCTTAACAGGCCAAAATAAGGTATCTTCATTCCACTCATCAAGTGATTCGTGGTCAGCCCAAATCCACTTGTAACCACTCTTCCAAAACTTGCCGGTGGCAAGGTTCTTGAACCGATAGTTGCCATGACGGTTGTAAGATGTCTCATGCACTATATCTTTTGCGCCAGAATCCGTGCCCGATGGTTGAAGGAAGGATTGGCTAATAAATTTATAATTACCCTTACGAATTTGGTAAAACTTACCTTCGTTATCCTTGAAGGCAACATATTTAGGCAGTATCACATACATATGGTAATCACGAAATCGAGATCTTGCCAGAGTATTAGCTTCAGGAAAGAGGAGAAGCTCTTGGTTATCGTTTATTCCAACATTTTGTCCGACCTGAACGTGCTCAAACGAGACATATTCAGTGCCATCAATCACCTTAAACACGGGCCTAAATACAGTACAATTCCATAAATTTGTGTCTTCAATGGGCTCAGATGCGCCTGCAATTATTCTGTTATCATCTTCCGACGCCCTGCCAAAGTGATACACCAATGTACTTTCTTCAGTACGCGTACGACAATAAGGCGATTTCATGTATCAATTTTTTTATTTTTGGGTGACATCATACAACAACAACAATCGAGTGTATCCCCATTAGATGGGAGTGTTCGGGGTCAGGATGTACGCAACCATACCCATGTTTAAGAAAACAGAGAGGTTGTTTCCGAGATTGACCCATTGCTGCATTGAAGTACTCACTTCCAACAACTTCACCAAAATAAGAAGTGCCGGAAGGTTTTCATAGCCATTTTGCTATATTCCATAATCACCTAAAGTTGGGTGACATCATGTGGCAATTATTTAATAGAGTAAGAGGTATTATTGAGAATAATATAATCTAAGCTTAGACTGCTTTAATGTTTATTAAAATTCATGCTAACCTTGTTTTTTTTTTCCAGGCATATCACACAAAATACAGGCATGCATATGTGACGACAATTTTTAATTTCAGTGATGACGGACTTTATTATCTGTCATGACGTATAGGAGATTCACCGCCCTACTATATCCGTGATGACAATTTCTAATAAATGTGATGACAAATCATATTATCCGTCACGACGGATCGGAAAATCTTTGGTGACAAATATGAAAACAATAAAATGAGTGGTCCACAATACATGCCTGCATTTTGAGTGATATGCCTGAAAAAAAAAACAAGGTTAGCACATTCATTGTAATATTTATACTAGTGCAGCCCCCGTGCGATGCACGGTATTTAATAGTAAATAATCTTATAGTTGTTGATGATCGACTATGATGTGTATTCAATGAATTTCATATGATTAACCGTTGTTCAGCAACTCTTTATTTGCTACACGAGTGGATTTATAACTAATAAGGAAAGACTTGACTAATGACACTAAAAATATGACTACTGATTTCCTTTAAAATGCTTTGCAAAAAATATCCGGTGTATCGGGTGTACCTAAGAATTGGTGACCGTTGTTGTACCATGTTAATTTTAATTTATTTGTCATTAAGGACTTGTTCTTTACAGCTTTAGTTTAATTAGTTTAGCTCAGTTCAATTCAGTTTTTTTTTTAGTTCAATTAAAATTTTCGTTAACACTCTACTTGCAAACGTAATAATGTTTGTACTGTGTGAAATTATTATAATAGTATTTCAAAAGGAAAGTGAAAGATTCTCTTTTTTTTGTGTCTACTATTAGGAATAAAAACGTGACTATTAGGAAAACAACGTATGGTTCATACAATGGACCAAAAAAATAGGAAAAAATAAATGAAAAATCAAAGAAACGTATACATTCAAAGATTTTTTTAATTTTTATTTTCTGTATCAATTTAGAAAGTAAAAAAACTTATTTTTAGAAATAGTAAATTCAAAGATTCTTTTTTTTCTTCTTCTATTCATTCAACGATGGATTCTGTCCATATTTGGTTAGATTTTGCTAGATCTTATTTATTCTTTTTTTTTTACAAAACGTTTTTGCAAAAAAAATTTTTAAACAAAAAGAAAAACACTTATACATGGAAATTTTTATAGTTCAACTGGAGTTAACAACCAACCACGAGCTTACACCTAAGCATTAGCCGAATTATTAATGGTAAGGCTCATCCAACTTTCTCTCTCCGGCGGTGGATGATGATAAAATAAAATTACCATTAATAAAATACTAAATTTCAACTGGTAAATACATATCAAAAAATAATTTATTCATTTTAAGACGAAATACTTTGTTTTTTTTATAACCCATGGGCCTGTTCTCCCCAACTGTTATTCAGTTCACTTCAGTTTTTCGCAATTCAACTCGTACCTTCCAAACGTTATAAGTTTTTCTCCCGATATCCATTGTTAATTATTCGTATATCATTGTAAAGGTTTCACCATCTAGTTTCATAAACTTACAATATTGATTAGGGTTTTGATAAGTGTTTGAGTGTCACAACAATTAAACAAAAAGTTCGGTTTTTTTTCCAGTTCAGTTCAATTCAGTATTTAGAAGATGGGAAAAACATGCCCTATGGGGGGCAATTTAATTTATATAAAAAACTGTGTGAACAAGTTTCATAATTTGAGATGAGTCATTAATAACATAAAAAGTTTTTTTTTTGACGCAAATAAGAAAACATTTCATTCAACAGGAGTATCTAATAGTCAATACATTTGCATAATACAGAGTATCTAATAGTCAATACATTTGCATAATTATAAACACTATTTATGCAAAAAATTATAAATTTATGTTATTACAAAATATACTCTATCTATATACTAAAGTTGATATACTAATCTCATGATTTTGCACGGGCCTTAACTATTACTCATCAGATTTTATGAATTAAAGGTCACATGTTGTTACAATTCATTGTAAACGATAGTTAAAGTACAGTAGCTATTTGAGACCCAAAAAAAGAAGTACAATAGTAGCACATTTGGCTAAGTAATCGTACTAACCTCACCCAATATTTGTTGTTGTCACAACTTCTAATGTGAACGTAATTCTTTTCAGCGGAGGGCTGAAGCACTTCGAATTTCGCAGCTTTTTCCAATGACGTATACGAGTAGCTGAGAGTTGCCGAGTTGCAACCCAAGTAC
>ONZK01001377.1:4816-28346 GCA_900322385.1 Pharnaceum exiguum | reverse complement strand
ATATTTAAATGATTAAATATTAAATGGAGAAAAGGCTAGTGAATTGGGCTTATTTTGTGGGCTGATTTGAAAGGCTAATTAATTAATAATTAGGCCATTGGGCTAATACTAATTAATAGGAACGGGTTATGATATTATTAATGATCCAAATGATAATTAATAATTGATCGGGTTTAGGAATTGACTTCAATTTAATTCTCAAGCACCAGTGCACCCATTTAAATGGAGATTCAAGCTATCCGACGGATATAAGGTTAGGGAATTTCGTCATTAGGCATGCCAATACCCCGTACAAAATACGGTATCTACACTCCTCCCTCTCCAAATGTCCCCTTAAGGGACCCAAGCTCAATGAGCAGAAAGTCCAACTAAGTTTACACACATTGTGAACTTAGTTGCGGGTAACGGCTTACTTAATAGCCGTACCAACATAGCAAAAGACATACCCAGAAGTAGACTGACTGTCATCTAAGTCTCCTGTATAATCAGAGCCACAGTAACTATCTATCCCAACAGTAGTATTACCAAACTTCAAACGATCATCTACGGAATAAATATGATCGGCAACACATAGAGCATAGGCCGCACAATAAAAATCGTCAATTTTTTTTGGACGAATAACCGGCCTTCTATCTCTGTGCTTCGAGATAGAATAAAGTCTTTCGGTTGGTTGAGATGTAGAAACTTCACTCTCAGATTCATGTGAAGTTTTATTAACGGGCTCCACTTGCTTCTGAACATCGTGGGATGTATATGAAATAGTAAGTTCATCCATCCCGAATTCTATACCCCTTCTATTCTCAGGCTCAACATTGCACATTCATCAAATTTCACATCTTTAAAATGTACAAATTTACTAAGTTCACCATCCCGAATTCTATACCCCTTAATCCCATCACCATAACTCATGAAAACACTTTTCCTAGCTCTAGGCTCATGTTTAACATGTTTCACATAATAGTAGACATGACAACCAAAAACTTTCAAAGTAGAATAGTCAGAATGTTTTCCATACAATACCTCATTGGGTGTTTTCAGATCAAGGGACGAATGAGGAGACCGGTTGATCAAATGGCACGCAGTGTTAAGCGCTTCGGCCCAAAAAGTCTTCCCCAATTGGGCATTAAACAACATGCACTTATAAGCACGTTGAAGAAGTGTCATGTTCATCCTCTCAGACACATCGTTCTGTTTAGGCCTAATACCATTCTTATATTCAACGAACTCCAAACCGTTATCAGTTCTCAGAATTTGGATATTACGCTCACTGTGCTTCTCAGTCATAGTTTTCCAATCCAAGAACTTGTCAAAAGCATCATTTTTATGCTTGAGAAAATAGACTCATACCTTCATGCAGTAATCATCAATAAAAGTCAATAAAGAACACTTTTTTTCCTTTCAAAGATGGCCTAGTGGAAAGACCCCATAAATCAGAACGGATGTAATCGAGCTAACCCTTTGTGTTATGGATTTCCTTCGAGAAACTCACACGTTTGTGCTTCCCATAAACAAAATAATCACAGAACTTCATATTTGTGGTCTTAACACCACACAAGAGACCTCGCTTACTTAAGATAGTCATGCCTTTCTTACTCATATGACCGAGCCTCATATGCCACAACTTTGTGGTATTATCATCAGAGAGACCCGTAGAAACTGCAACAGCATAACCTATAACTGTCGAACCCTGCAAGACATATAATATAAAGAGCCAATTTTCTTGCATGTCATCATGACACGAGCACCACGGACAACACGAATAACTCCACCTCCACCAAAACACTTGCACCAATTTGAATCAAGGGTGCCCAAAGAGATAAGATTCATCCTCATTGTAGGAACATGACGAACATCAGAAAAAGATCTAACCACACCATCAAACATCTTAATTTAACGGTACCAAGACCAACAACTTTACAAGATGCATCATTACCAATCAAAACATTACCACCATCACAAGGTTCATATGTGGTAAATATAGATTTGTTGGGACAAATATGGTAAGAACAATCAAAGTCAACTATTCAATCAAAACTAGCATTAATCTTAACACTACAAGCAATCAAAGCATCAGAATCATCATCATTAAAACTGATGACATTTGAGGAGTCGTTACTGTCCTTAGAGTCTTTACCTTCACTTTAAAGTTTCCTCAAAAGCTTGAAACACTCAGATTTAATGTGGCCCTTAATGTGAAAGTAATTACAAGTTTTACTCTTATTATTAGTAGAACAGTTCTTCTTAAATTGGTCCTTTGATTAGATCTACCACGAACTATCAAGCCTTCACCACTAGTTGAATCTTCAGAATTAGTAACAAGAGAATTATCAATTAACTCACACTGAGACAATGCATTAGCAACATCCTCACTGGTCAATTCATCACGACCATATATCATAACCTCAAGAAAATATTTGTAAGACTTAGGTAGTGTACACAAGAGATTAATTGCAATATACTCATCATTTAATTCAACATCAATATTTTGCAAATCCATAACAATCAGAAAAATTCATCAAGAAAAGGCTTAATCGGGTTACCTTCACTGAGACGAAGATCGTGTAGTTTACTCTTTAATAGTAGACGGTTCGAAAAACTCTTTGTCAAGTAGAGAGACTCTAACTTTAACCATAACCCGGCTGTAGTAGTCTCCTTAACAACTTCCCTCAACACCGTCAAACTTAGATACAAGTGTATCAAAGACAAAGCCCTCAAATCTAACTCTTCCCATTGCTCTTGGGTCATACCATCAGGTATCTTACCAAGAGCCTTATGTAAACCCTGATGAACAAGAATTGCCTTCATCTGAAATTTCCATTGACCAAAATTAATTGATCTGTCAAATTTCTCCACCTCAAATTTAGTTGTAACCATAACAATAATAAGGGATTTAATTAACACCAATAGACTGGCTCTAGATACCAATTTTTAGGATCGGGACACCCCAAATACTGAGCCCTTTAAGATAAACAACTAAACAATACCAAACAAGATGTAAGAAAATAATAGTTTTATGCAGGGAAGTTTTATACCATTTCAATTTCCGCATTGTCAATAGTCACCTATATTTTGTAATGTAATCAAGATTAATGTATGAAGTGGTCACATAGCATATAAAACCTCTTTATTTATTACTAAAGGATTATTGTTACATGTTTACAAAGATGACTTAACCTAGATAATATTGCATTAGGTTATTTAATCAATCGAGTGGTTTAAGAGCATATAATTGAGTTGATTGAGTTAGTAGAAGAATTGAACAAACCTCACCCATGAACCATTACAGGATTTTCTGGTTATTGCTTTGCAGAAAACCTTACTTGCCAATCGTCCCTTCGGTATTGTCCCTTCGGATTGTCCCTACGGTTTGTCCCTATCGGTTATACCTTCGGTAAATATTGGCAAGTGAGAGGCATTTTCATATCTATTTATCACATAGTATACTATATGTAATAATTATACTAAACTAATATCAAAAGATTTCTATTGTTTTCCTAAAAGTAATAATACTAAAATAAAATTGGTGAGTACTACTGCATCAGCATTCAAACCTACCAACGGGTAGATGCACGGGTTTAGCTAGTCGACAAATGGTTGGTTCCTCCTAAGCCGGGGCTAGACCTGGCAGTCAGGTCAGTAGGTAGGTTTCGAGTTCGGTCATTTCGGTTTCGGCTATTTTCAGGTTCGGTCATTTCGTGTTTGTTTTTTCCGAGTAGATTTCCGATTGGGTCAGGTTTGACTGTTTGACCCAACAGGTTTGCATATTTTTTTTTGTTGGATAAAAATAAAATTTTATCGATATTTTATTAATATTTCAGCATTTTTTCAATTTTTTTAAAAATATTATTATTATATTAAATTTGAATAAATTGAAATGTAAAATATACATTTATTAACATTTTGTTGAAATGGGTCGCTTCGGGTTCATTCCAGATTTTATTGAGTTTCAGTCAATTTCGAGTTTCATGTTTCGGCCAATTTTTCGTGTTCGTGACCCAGTCTTTTGGGGTTCAACTCAGATTTTAACGAATTTTTAGTGTTCGTGAGATAGTCTTTTTGGGTCGGTTTTCGAGTCAGGTAAATTTCTGTCGGGTCTAGCCGAGGCCCATGCGTCTACACTCACATGCACCTCCAATCAAGTGGGACTCATGTTCTTCTTTTTATTTATTTATTTGACTTTCCTTTTATTCCTCTAGTGTTGTACTAGTTTCCACTTCGGCTCCGTCCCAATTTAGTTTAGAGTAACCTCTACGATATACCAACGTCACCTACAAACTTGGATATGATCCCGACCTTGTCTCTCCAAACTCCCGCCATTAAAATTTGTAGAGGGTGTCTCTGGATTTATAGGGCATCCTGAATAAACTCAATCTGACCAACGACGAACGAGATAAATCATTCACAAGATGTGTCGGCAAAACTGTTTATTTTCACAATTTAAGCTCAAAGCTGCACCTGAATGTACCTAAAACAAAAGTCTTACTTAATAAGACTATTTCGGGAAATTTTATTATGAAAATAATGAATAATAATGAATAAAAATATGTATATATAATTAAGTACTCATCAAGATGATATCCAGATCCATCAGTAAACCTTTGTGGCGTGAAACATATCATATGATCTATAGTTTTCATATGCTTGTCAATGACCCTTAGGTGTGTGCTTGTAGCTAGTATTGTATGGTTGATAAAGGTTACTGAGTTGCAAAACTCACCACTTTCGTTGTTGATATTTTTGCAGCCGAAGATAGATCCTTATCTCCCACATGGGACTATTGATGTCTAGACCGCATAAATTATTAGGTTAATTGTCTTAAGTATTTGTTTTTAGAACCTTAATGACTTAAGTATTATTAGTAATGTTTGTTGGATATTATGTATTGGTTACTTCTGCTTACCTAATCTTTTGGATCAAAAGATATGTCGTAATACCATCCGTTTGGGATTTTCGAGTTGAAGTTTTGAAACTCTATTGTATTTATTTATCCATTTCTATTATCATTCTATATTATTTATCATCTTAAAACCTTTGGTCTCCTTTGGGGTGTTACAAATTGTCTAGCTCTTTAGTAACATGTATAACTTGATCCATACATTGTATCTACAAAATATGTTGCCATAATTAGTGATTCTACAATTCATTTGATAATATGTATATGTTGGACATTTTATCATTCATGAACCTGTGTTGAGAATTGTTACCATAAGTAGTCATTTTATGTATCACTAATAACAAATGGTTATGCTAGTGTCAAAAAATAAAAAGGTTGTGCAATGTATATCAATTTGATTGAAAAGGAAGCTTATTGTCAACTACTTTGTACTATCTACTATTTATACGTTGTCAAATCTCTTCTCTAATACATCGTATACACTTAAACAAACAACAACTCTTTCAATAATACAAAAAAACACCAATTATGGCCCAAACTTCTCTTAAGTTTTTCTTCCTAGGGTTCGTGCTTGTCACTATACTTGTGGCTTCCGGTAAGATCATGAACTTCTATCTCGTTCTCCATCTCCCACATATTTTACAATTGTAATAGATTTTCGCTTAATTTACTTTCTAACAAAAAGGAATTTGGAAGAAATCATAACTCGTTGCTTCCTCCACATATAAATGTTTATAGTTTGCCTTTTAAAGTTAAGTTAGACTTTAAACATGAAATTGGAGAAAATTTATATTAGGTTAAAAAAAATATTTTTTCTTTTTTATGTTTAAAAAATCTATGGATAATAATCCGTAATTGGTCAAACTTGTATATCTTTGAGAGCGCACCACATTTCTGACCATTAATATTGAAGGTCGATCTTCACCAGCCTTATTGCGTAATTGCTTCTCTTTTAACCAAAGATGATTGTATACTCTTTATTGGAAAAAAAATTCCCAAAATGTTACCTAAATAAATTAATTTGACTATTGTGAAATAGAAAGTGTATGGACACTGGAAAAGGAAAGATGTATGAAAAATTTGTGGTATTATTTAGATAAACTTGTGTATCACTGTTTCTTATTTTACTTCAGCTTGATAGAATTCGATCTTGTCTTTCCTTTATTTAGGATATAGATCTTCAATTATAAATCTTACATTTACTTGGTAATGTTAGGGTTGTCATCAACCGAAGCCCTTGGACCTGCATGCCTTGGACTTTGCAAAACGTTTCCAGATTGTTTGGCAGCATGCCATAATGTAGGTTTTGCGATGGGTGGTTGTCGTGCTGCAGATCAAAAGTGTTGTTGCAGTGAGAATTTAGATATGAAGTCTAGTGAAAAGTTGTCATAAGAGACTTGTTTTTAGTGCCTGTTTTATTTCCATATTCACTCTTAAGCTCCTGTATTGGGCCTATATATAGTTTCAAAGTTTCATTCATAATGTTTGAATGAAAATCTGTATGCTGTTTTCTTATGGCCAAAAATGATCAATGCCCTTCTCTTTCATCAGACGTTCTTTTCTATCTTTTTCCTATTAATATTACAAATTGAGTTTTATGCAGGGAACTTTACTCTTATCTCGAAAAATCAAGTGTATAGAATATCAAAAAGATCCACTTATATTGTAGGGACTTTTATATATGTATATTATCTTTTCCAATTTGAGACATTGTCGTATCCTAAACCTAATCTAACCCAAATGCATATTGCCGATCAAATAATTATTGGCAAGGATTATACTATACGGAGAAGTTGAAAGAGTTTTCTCCATCTTTCAACTTAGGTGATTATTAACTATAGCAAAATGGCTATGAAAACCTTCCAATACTTCTTATTTTTGGTGAAATTGTTGGAATTCAATACTTCAATGCATCAATTGGTCAATCTCGGAAACAACCTCTCTGTTTTCTTAAACAGGGGTAAGGTTGCATACATCCTGACCCGAGTACCCCCATTTAATGGGGATTTACACACAATTGTTGTTGTTGTTGTTGATGTTGTTGTTGTTGTTGTTGTTGTTGTTGTTGTTGTTGTATTATACTATACGGAGAAGTGGCAAATACACTCCCTACGTTTACCAAAATGTGCAATTAGACTCCTTATTACGTTTTCATTGTTGCAAATCACCTCCACAAGTTACTAAAGATGTGCAATTTAACTCCGTCTTATTTTTTTTTACAAAAAGAAATTTGGACAAT
Source organism: Pharnaceum exiguum (assembly GCA_900322385.1). Taxonomy (NCBI): domain Eukaryota; kingdom Viridiplantae; phylum Streptophyta; class Magnoliopsida; order Caryophyllales; family Molluginaceae; genus Pharnaceum; species Pharnaceum exiguum. The sequence continues at coordinate 21,213 of ONZK01001377.1, read as the reverse complement.
ATCAATTTAGAATTTTGCCAAAAATATTAAATCCTCTAAATACCTTAGATAATACAACATACGTACCAAATACATATTAAATCCTCTAAATACCTTAGGTATTATACAATACGTACCAAATACATGCATCTCGGGTTGTTCTTTCAAGTATGAACGTGTAGCATCTATAGCTCTAGCATGACTTCCAATTGTGTGCCTATTCAAACTGTAGCTCAAGCAATCAACAACGCCAACATTTTCATCAACAATTTGATCTTCTAGTTTGGACTATTATACAATTAAGGGGGTTTGCAATTCTCATGTACTAGTTCATGACTTCATGGTTCACACATCAATCATCAACACCAACAATTTATCAACAATTTCAATTATACTGCCTATCTAATGTGCCATGAGAACTGGACCGGCTACTATCAGATAGAATTAGACCCAGTAATGAGTAATCGATTATTCGTAATTGGGTATTAGTTCATAATCAAATCTTGAATTCTACTAGTTGTTTACTCAAATCACTTTTGCAGACTATATCTATTGATCTGGTCTGAAATTTTCCACTTAATTTCTATCTCGCCACCAAGCAATACCAGTTCAACCGTCCACTTGAGCACCCACGATCCAATTTAACTCTTCCTAATTTTACTGGAAAGCAACATACATCTCTGCCTACTGACTTGATTATCCTCGTCTAAACATCTATCATTTGTCTCACCTTCGCCGGCGATCTACTTTCATTAGTCTTCATCTTCATCGCCACCCATATAGCCCACAACCAACCACAACCAAATGTTTAATTTCTGCACTCCCTCACCGGCGTAATGAATGGGAAATCATGAATAGTGTTTAGGTGATTAAGAGAGAAGGTTGAGAGATAGAAAGTGAAGGAGTGTTACTGTGTTACTGAAGGAACAAACTGCGAATCCAAATGTTCGAGAGATCATGTTCTTTGTATTTGGTAAAGGTGGAGAGAGAATGTATGTAGTTGGTACGTATTGTGTATTATCTAAGTTATTTAGAGGATTTAATATTTTTGGCAAAATTCAAAATTGATATTGTCTAATTTTATTTTTGGTAAAAAATAAGAGGGACTTAAATTGCACATTCTTAGTAACTTGTAGACGTGATTTGCAACAATGAAAACGTAAGGAGTTTAAAAGCATATCTTGGCAAACGTTAGGAGTCTATTTGTCACTTCCTCGTTATACTATATATGGAGACACGCACGCTAGGTCTAGTGCCTATGAAGTTGAAAGAATTATCATCATTCAAACCTACCCGCTAGGTAGGTTTGAATGATGATTCTTAGGAGTCGCCACCAATTTTATTTAAGTATAATTACTATTAGAAAAAAAATTGGAAAACCTTTTGTATTATTTATATTGCTATATGCTAGTGCGGAAATGTAAATGAAATGCCACTCACTTGTCAACATTTACCGAAGGGACTATATCGAAGAGACAATACCGAAAGGGACAGTTGGCAAGCATGGTTTTAACCAGAAAACTGAAGTGGTTAGGGAGCGAAATTTGTACCTCTATTAGGCAATTAATACGATTATATGCGCTTTAACCATACCGATTGATTAAATAACCTAAAACAATTATTATCTAAGTTTAGTCATCTTGTACACAGGCAATTTATTATTTAGGCGATGTGTAAGCATGGAACATTATTCCGTTATTAGCATGTTGAGTGGTCGGGGCCCACATATAAAAACACTACTAACTAAACTGTAGCCTAGGTAAGTAGAGGTCGATCCCACGAAGACAAACAGTGGAAAATTTGAGTCGAAACTAAATTAAACTGAAATGAACTGCGACATCTCCTAACAACAACTAGCTATATCGTCTAATGACTAACGACTATAGAAAGTAGGAAACATTTAAAACTAACTTATGCCTCAACTGAACAAAAATAATGGAACAAAATAAAACCCCGAACTGATTGTCGACTAACAGATGAAAAATAATAAAAAAGACAGAACTAGTCGATAAATACTAGTACTACTATAAATTGAACTATTACTAATGAACTAAAATAAGGCCATTGGCATTGACAACAACTAAACTATAGAAAACTTGCTAACACCCAAATTTATTGAACTCAATAAAACTGAAGAACAAAGGCTGAAATTGCAAGAAGAAAATGAACAAAATTAACATTATCATTGGAAAGAATAACTTGAACAATCCAATTGAAGAGAAAACTGAAATTGAATGAATAAATTGCAGAGACAGTCGCTAAGAAACTAAGCCCTAAACTAAACTAAACTAAATTGAAAATTAAACTAAAACTAAAACTAATTAGGGCATACCCTTATTGAGAATTGACTCCTCTTTATATATATTGTCTATAGCTTGACTCCCTCTTATCAATCCGAAATCGATAACCATATAAAAGCCCACAACTATCCACGCATAGTTTTCTCCATTTTTTCATTTTTCCTTGAAATGAAGCACAAAGCCCATGAAGAAACTGGTAAGGGGTAGAAAATATAATTAGTAGGCTTTGGATGAGAAGATTGCAAGTGGGCTTTGGATTATATTAAGACAAGGTGGGACTTTGATTTGTGTAAGTCTTCGTGAAATGGCAGAGGAGAATAATTGAGAGATGCTTTCTTTTCCTTTGGTTCTATCAGAAAGCTAATGAAATGATATGGGCTTCTATTTATTTTCCTTTTCATTTTTCTTGTATTGGTCGAATGTAAAAAGGAGTGCGTGAAGGAATTTTGCTTGCCTCCGCTGACTGGATTTCTCAACGTTTTGTACTTGGGATAATAAGCCGTGCTGTCTTTATTTATTCAATTGGCTTGAGTTTCAACGGCCTTGATCGTCTTTCCTTTTATTCCTCAGACTTGTACAATTTGCACTTTGCTCCGTCCCAATTCAGTTCAGTGCAACAGATGCGACGTACCAACTTCAACTGCAAATTAGTATATGTTGCCGACCTTATCTTGCAAAACTATGAACACGAAAGTTGTAGAGGGAACTCCAGGCTTTACAGAACATCTGGAATCAACTCCATCCGACTACAAACAAAGGAGATACATGCTCGGCAAGATGAGTCGACGAAACTGTATAATTTTACAGTTTAAGCTCGGAAGTGGACCAAACTTCTCCGAATGTACCTAAAATATAAATATAACTTAATAAGACCATTGAGGGACATATTATTATCAAAATACCCAATAATAATAAATGAAAATATGCACAATTAAGCACTCATCATAGCACATAAGGATTAATTACAAGTTAGTGATCACTTTGCACATTTATAGTCGACATTGCATAATAAGAGTGATAATTGACAAAGCTGAATTGAAATGGGCAGTGCCTTCAGTACATGAATCGGGGTCTATAGTAAGACTATCCAATGAACTAGTTGTATGCAAAGCGGGAGAAACAGGACGAAATTCGCCTAATAACTCCACAAAACACGGATAGGGTGTAAGATTAGGGTGTATGATTGCTTAATTATACTTGGTTTAGGTGGTGTATCGTGAAATTACCGTGGGAAAAGGCATAGAGATGGGTGGTATTATGCTAAGCTAATCTAGAGAGAGAAAGAATGAGTTCATTAAACTCGGCGTGGTTGTAAAATGGCGTGGAGGGGGGTATTTATAGGGTAGGTAGTCCACAAGCGTAAGAAACCGCGTCCGGATCGGATAAAAATCAGACCCGAAGCATGCGCCTGCGGTGTGCGAGGCCCGCACTGCCACGTGGTGGCATCGTGCGCCTAGCGCACGAGTCCAGCGTCGCCAGGATTCTTTCTCGTCCATTGATGTGGTTTGACGCGTTTTATCTTTATTATCCGGACAGATTTCGTATTTGGGTTGAATTGAACTCGGATTTGGATTTAATTTTAGTTAATTATTCCCCAAGAAACGAATTTATTAAATAATTAATTAATTAAGGAAAATCAACTGATTTTTATGTGGGCCGGGCTGATATTTGTCGGCTGGACTGACTTTATTGGAGTGGGCTGACTGATTAATTGACTAATAACCATTAATGGGCTAAAATCAATCAATTTAAGGGCAAATATATAAATATTATATATGAAAACGATCAAGAAGACGAGGCGAAGGTGATGGACACGACTATTAATCCCGTTTCTCAAGCTTTCAAGCATCCATCATTAAAAATAGCATTAAAACAGATTCCAAATGCAGATTAGATTTACATCATAAGGCTTGGCAAATACCCAGTATTAATACCGTATTTACATAGTGCGAAGACTTTCCAAAGCTAGTACAATGCCGAAGGAAATAAAAAACTTCTCGCCAAACAAAAGTCCAATCACGTGGAGCTCTTCAACTACAAAGCCCAAAGAAACAAACTTGACATGATTGAATTAAATTCAAACTCTAACAATCTCCACCTTTTGACTTGTATCAAAACGAAATCACAAATCATCCAACAAGCTCCTCCCTCTCCAAGTGACCCCTTAAGGGACCCAAGCTTAATGAGCAGAAAGTCTAACTAAGTCCACACATATTGTGAACTTAGTTGCGGGTAACGACTTACTTAACAGCCGTACCACCATAGCAAAAGACATACCCAGAAGTAGACTGACTGTCATCTAAGTCTCATGTATAATCAGAGCCGCAGTAACTATGTATCCAAATAGTAGTATTACCAAAATAAATGTAGGTCCCGTGAATCTTGAAGAAAGCTAGAGAGTGAAAGCTCCCATGAACACAAGAGAGCTAGATTAGCACTTGAGTTTCGATCTATGGGTCGGCGGCGAGCAATTCCCATCCCTAACTCCTCTTCTCACATGGATTCTTGTATCATAACGCCTGCATCTGGTATTGAGCAGGAACTATCGACCATACAATTTGGGGATTTTGTTCCAGAAGCAAACAGTCACGCAGAAGAAGAAGAAGAAGCTATATCTCCTGTACCAAGACAAATCACTGAAACTGCTGCTCGGCAATTGCACTTTACTAATAGTACGATCTCTCCTATTCCAACACCAGGTAATTTGGGGGAAAATCGGACAAAAAGTCTTGTTCTAGAAATTATCGCAGCTGACAAAGGTATTACTTCATCCTGAGGGATACTTTCTGTTTAAGTTTGATTCGATTGAAAATAGAGATAGCATTCTTAATGGAGGACCATATTATATTCATAACAAGCCTTTGTGATTACGTCTCTAGGAACCTAATTTTGTGTTTGACAAAGATGTTCTAAAGATCCTTCCTTTATGGGTTAAATTTCCAAATCTCCCTGTTAACTGGTGGTCTGTACATACGGATGGGATAACTGTAGAGTAAGATAAAATTGCATATGCTAGGGTTCTTATTGAAATAGACATATCACAACCAATACCTGAGGTTATACCAGTAGAATTACCATTTGTTCTATGTATAATCAGGAGGTTAATATGGATTGGAGACCTAAATGTTTTGAGAACTGTATTAAAATTGGCCATGATGCTGATGAATGTTGGTATGGTGAGAACTATGAGGAGCCTGTTGATATAAATAACTCTGCTGAAGTTCCTAATGTTCCTGCTAAGCCAAAGAACGAAGAAAAGAAGGAACAAGAAGAAAAAATCGAAGAAAAAACAATGGAAGGTGATCAATATTACCTTGCCTGAGAAAATTGGTGGCTGTGAGAAAACTTCGGAGCATGTTGATGTTGAGATTTCTGAGATAAATATTGCAACTAATCTGCAGAATTCTGAAGTCATACCAGATAAGAATACCTTTACTATTCTTATTGAAGATTTTCCAGTTTTAGTTGTTGATTTATGACAAGCGGGGGTAACCCCTTTCCCGTCATGAAATTCTCTACTTGGAACGTAAGAGGGTTAAATAACCCTCAAAAGCAAAAGGATCTTAAATCCTTTGTGTTTAAGAATAAAGTAGAGTTGATAGGGTTGTTAGAAACTAGAATAAAAATTCATAAAAAAAGAAAATTCTTGAAAAAAATGGGGAATGAATGGAGTATGAGTTCGAATTATAGTGAAGCTGTAAATGGTAGAATATGGATAATATGGAAACATCAAACTGTTACACTCACTGTACTCAAAACTCATGCTCAATTTATTCATTGTCTTCTAATAGATAATCACTCAAACTTCTCTTGTAATTTGACTGTTGTTTATGGTTATAATACAATAGGTCAAAGAAAGGCTTTATGGGAAGGATTGAGAGAAGTTTATCCCACTGTTACATTACCTTGGCTCTTAAGTGGAGATTTCAATGCACTGTTAACTAAAGAAGACAGAGTGAATGGGGTGCATGTTCATGATGCAAAAACAGTTGATTTTCAAAGCTTTATTGATGATGTTGAATTATACCACTTAAAGAGTAAAGGGTGGAAGCATACTTGGTGCAATAAGAAGGATTCAGAGCATAAAATTTACTCCCACATTGATTGGGCTCTTGTGAATTTTTATTGGATGCAAAAATATGGTAGTATTGAAGCAGATTTTCTGAATCCCTTGTTCTTAGACCATTCCCCTATTCTATATACCATAGAGAATCATCTATGGAACCTGAAGAAACCATTTCGACTGAGTAGTGTTGTACTTTCTGATCCAGCCTTTATTGAAGAATTACAATCAGTATGGCAACAGACCATATGATGGTGATCCTATGTATAGTATATGGAAGAAACTGGCACAATTGCAGAGAAGATTTAAGGTTTTCTCAGAGAAATTCTCAAATAAAGAAGAGAAGATACATCAGCTCAAGGTTCAACTTGAAACAGTGCAGGATAAACTGAAGAGCAATTTGTTTGACACATCACTTATTCAGGAGGAAAGGAATGTAATAGCTGACTTGAACAAGTGGAATCTTATTCAAGAAAAAATATGGAGAGAAAAATCAAGAATATCTTGGATACAGTGGGGTGATGACAACTCAAAGTTTTTCTATGCAAGCATGAAGGCTAGAGGAGCATTGAACAAAATTACTTCCATTTACACAGATCAAGCTGTGAAATATAGGAAGAAATTTTGAGCTTCTACAAAGGTCTATTGGGAACTACAGCAACAGAAATACCTAGTGTGGATATTACAGTCATGAGATCAGGCCCTACTCTTTCATTACAGCAACAACAAGTTTGATGAAGCCTGTTACTGACAATGAGATCCTTATGGCACTGAAGAGCTTACCTGCTGATAAAACTCCTGGCATTGATGGATTTCCTTCATAATTTTTTCTCAAACATTCGTCAATAGTTGGCCCAGAGATATGTATAGCAATAAAACAATTTTTTCAACATGGTAAATTCCTAACATCCATTAATAGAACTTCTCTTACTTTAATACCAAAAGTGAAGAAGTCTACTTATGTGAAGGATTACAGACCAATTGCTTGTTGTACTACCTTGTATAAATTACTCTCAAAAGTAATTACTAACAGAATTCAAACTGTTATGGATCAACTGATTGGCAAATCGCAATCTGCTTTTGTAAAAGGAAGGAATATCCTTGATAATGTGATCCTGAGTCATGAGCTAATCAAGCACTACACTAGGAAAAACATGTCTGCTCGTGTATGCTTAAAGTAGATATGAGGAAAGCATATGACTTGGTGGAATGGTCTTTCCTGAAGAGTGTGTTGGCTGAAATTGGCTTCCTTGCAAAATTTATAAAATGGATAATGGCATGTGTTACAAATGTAACATATACATTGCTTTTGAATGGGGGTATGACTGGTGTGTTTCAAGCCAGAAAAGGGCTAAGGCAAGGTGACCCGATGTCGCCATATTTGTTTGTATTGGCAATGGAATACCGAGATAGATATTTAGGGAAAGTGGCAATGAATGAGAACTTCAGATTTCACCCGAGATGTAAAAAGTTTAGAATAATTCATGTGTGCTTTGCAGACGACTTGCTCCTATTTTATAGAGGTGATCTAAACTCTCTGAAAATTCTTATAGAAGGGTTTAACCATTTCTCTCAAGCTTCAGGTTTACAACCTAACCTGGAGAAAAGTGCGCTATACATTGCTGGATTTTTGCAGAATTGAAGAATCAAATGCTCTCGACACTTGGGTTCATTGCAGGAGTGTTACTGTTTAAATATCTTGGTGTACCACTGTCAACCAAGAAACTTACTGTAATGCAATGTAAGCCATTGGTTGAGAAGATAATTGAAATAATTAAATCTTGAACTTCGAGATTGTTGTCATATGGGGGAAGAATTCAGTTGATCAAATCAGTTTTATTTGGTATCCAAGCATATTGGGCACATGTGTTCATAATGCCAAAAAAGGTGATACACCTTATTGAAGCTGCATGTAGAGTATACCTATGGACTGGACAATACAAAGTTTCGAAGAGAGCGTTGGTTGCATGGGAAACTATTACCAAACCCTTCTTTGCAGGAGGACTTAGTACTTTACATGACTGGAATAAAGCAGCAATACCTAAGCACCTATGGGCAGTTGCTATGGGGAAAGATGTATTGTGGATCAAATGGATTCATGCTTATTACATCAAGGGGAGAGCCATTGAACAGATTGAGAATCCTAAGCAAGCTAGCTGGGTAGTACAGAAGGTAATAGGTGCTCAAAAATGGTACAACACAGGACAAGGTCGAAGTCAACTTCTCGATAGCTATGTGGTGAATGGTAAATTCAACATTGGGAAGGCTTACTTGTTCTTGAGACAGCAGCAAGGAAGGGTACAATGGAAAGGACCCATGCTTAGTGCATGCATTTTATCAAAGCACAAGTTCAACATGTGGTTATCATTTCACAAGAAATTAACTACAGCAGATCGTCTACTTAAATGGAACATTCATGTTCCACTGACATGTGTGTTATGCAAGAATGATCAAGTAGAAACGATACAACATTTGTTCTTCAAGTGCCAATATTCGAACACAATATGGCAAACACTTCTCAAGTAGGTTGCAGCAAAATCTGTGAGTGGCGAATCGGATAGCATCATCTTCTGGGCTAGTAGAGAGTTGAAAGGAAAATCTCTGAAGTGTCAAATACTATGCTCCCTTCTAGCAGCGGCTCTATACCATATCTGGCACGAAAGGAATGATAGGAGATTTCAAAAAACTGAAAGAGATCCCCAGTGCTAGGTGAATCAAATTGTATTGGAATTGCATTGCAAAGGGGTGAAACAGAAGAAATGGAAGCGTACTCTTCAGCAACTGAATTATTATCCTAAATGTTTTTGATTTAATAGTTGCAATGCATAGAATGTACCATCGAACGCTACTAAGTGATGAGATCTATTATTATACCCTTCCTAGAAGGTGCTAATAATATGATCACTGGTAGAATATCGTTTGATATAGGGAACTAGAGATGTAAGTTTCTTTATTATGAGAAAGTCTACGAGTCAAAGTAGACTTTGGTTGTACAATCGATTATATTTCTTGGTGATATAAAAATTATTTTTACCGAAAAAAAAACAATAGTATAACCAAACTTCAAACGATCATCTGCGGAATAAATATGATCGGCAACACATAGAGCATAGGTCGCACAATCAAAATCGTCAAATGTTTTTGGACGAATAATCGCCATTCTACCTCTGTGCTTCGAGATAGAATAAGGTCTTTCGGTTGGTTGAGATGTAGAAACTTCACTCTCAGATTCATTTGAAGTTTTATCAACAGGCTCCACCTGCTTCTGAACATCGTGGGATGTACGTGAAATAGTAATCTCAAAAGAACCTTCCATTCTCATGCTCAATATTGCACATTCATCAAATTTCACATCTTTAGAATGTACAAATTTACTAAGTTCACCATCCCAAATTCTATACCCCTTAATCCCATCACCATAACCCATGAAAACACGTTTCCTACCTTTAGGCTCAAGTTTATCATGTTTCACATAATAGTAGGCAGGACATCCAAAAAAAATCAAAGTAGGGTCAGAATGTTTTCCATACCATACCTCATTGGGTGTTTTCAGATCAAGGGACGAATGAGGAGACCGCTTGATCAAATGGCACGTAGTGTTAACCGCTTCGGCCCAAAAAGTCTTTCCCAATTGGGCATTAAACAACATGCACTTATAAGCACGTTGAAGAAGTGACATGTTCATCCTCTCTGACACATCGTTCTGTTGAGGCCTAATACCATTCTTATATTCAACAAACTCTAAACCGTTATCAGTTCTCAGAATTTTGATATTGCGCTCAGTGTGCTTCTCAATCATAGTTTTCCAATCCAAGAACTTGTCAAAAGCATCATTTTTATGCTTGAGAAAATAGACGCATACCTTCATAGAGTAATCATCAATAAAAGTCAATAAATAAGACTTTTGTCCTTTCAAAGATGGCCTATTGGAAGGACCCCATAAATTAGAATGGATGTAATCGAGCTAACCCTTTGTGTTATGGATAGCCTTCGAGAAACTCACACTTTTGTGCTTCCCATAAATACAATAATCACAGAACTTCATATTTGTGGTCTTAACACCACACAAGAGACCTCACTTACTTAAGATAGTCATGCCTTTCTCACTTATATGACTGAATCTCATATGCCACAACTTTGTGGTACTATCATCAGAGAGACCCGTAGAAACTGCAGCAGCATAACCTATAACTGTTGAACCCTGCAAGACATATAATATAAGGAGCCAATTTTCTTGAATGTCATCAAGACACGAGCACCACGGACAACATGAATAAATCCACCTTCACCCAAACACTTGCACCAATTTGAATCAAGGGTGCCCAAAGATATAAGATTCATCCTCATTGTAGGAACATGACGAACATCAGACAAAGTTCTAACCACACCATCAAACATCAGACAAAGTTCTAACTTTACAAGATGCATCATTAACAATCAAAACATTACCACCATCACAAGGTTCATATGTGGTAAACATAGATTTGTTGGGACAAATATGGTAAGAACAACCAGAGAGTATTCAATCAAAACTAGCATTAATCTTAACACTACAAGCAATCAAAGCATCAGAATCACCATCATTAAAAGTGACATTCGAGGAGTTGTTACTGTCCTTAGTGTCTTTACCTTCACTTTCAAGTTACCTCTAAAGCTTGAAACACTCAGATTTAATGTGGCCCTTAATGTGAAAGTAATTACAAGTTTTACTCTTATTATTACTAGAACGGTTCTTCTTAGGTTGGTCCTTTTGATTAGATCTACCACGAACTATCAAGCATTCACCACTAGTTGAATCTTCAGAATTAGTAACAAGAGAATTATCAATTAGCTCACACTGAGACAACGCATTAGCAACATCCTCACTGGTTAAGTCATCACGACCATATATCATAACCTCACGAAAATATTTGTAAGACTTAGGTAGTGTACACAAGAGATTAATTGCAATATACTCATCATTTAATTCAACATCAATATTTTGCAAATCTATAACAATGGAGAAAAATTCATCAAAAAATGCTTAATCGGGTTACCTTCACTGAGACGAAGATCATGTAGTTTACTCTTTAATAGTAGACGGTTCGAAACGCTCTTTGTCAAATAGGTGACTCTAACTTTAACCATAACCCGGCTGTATTAGTCTCCTTAACAACTTCCCTCAACACCGTCAAACTCAGATACAAGTGTATCAAAGATAAAGCCTTCAAATCTAACTCTTCCCATTGCTCTTGGGTCATACCATCAGGTTTCTTACCAAGAGCCTTATGTAAACCCTGATGAACAAGAATTTCCTTCACCGCAATTTCCATAGACCAAAATTAATTGATCTGTCAAATTTCTCCACCTCAAATTTAGTTGTAGCCATAGCAATAATATGGGATTCAATTAACAACAATAGATTGGTCTAGATACCAATTGTTAGGATCGGGATACCCCAAATACTGAACCCTTTAGGCTAAACAACTAAACAATACCAAACAAGATGTAAGAAAATAATAGTGGAAATAATTGAAGACTATAACACAAGGATTTACGCGGTTCGGTCAATGTGACCTACATCCATAAGCGAAGGGAGGAGTGATATTATTAATGGTGTTTGTGGGAGTAGAAGAATTTAGAGAAACAATAATCAAGAGCTCTCACCGTAAAGACGTAACATACCTCGCAGACAACAAAAGTTTCTCACGTAGAAGACTACTTAAGGCACTCAAGGTCTATGTGTATATATATAATAATATATACCTAAAGACATAAAGAGAATACTATATTTTATTTCTAGTACTAGTATAAGTCGGCCAAGACTTTCCAAAGCTAGTACAGCTAATGCCGAAGGAAATAAAAAACTTCTCGCCAAACAAAAGTCTAATCACGTGGAACTCTTCAACTGCAAAGCCCAAAGAAAAAAAAATTGACATGATTGAATTAAAGTCAAACTCTAACACTAGACAATGAAGATAGATTATATGTGAAAGTGTAAGTGACTAATGATAGTCGTTGCTCCTAGGACATGTAAGTGCACATAGTGGGAGATGAATGTGGACATTGACTCATTGGTGCAAATGCTGGTGTAGGTGAAATCAATTTTATGTGATGAGAGCTAATGGCCATGCCACTACTTTTTTATTTAAGATTTTATATGTGTTAAAAACATGGAGTAATTTTAAGAAATTATTTCCCTCATTGAAGTTGCCACATTGACATGAATTGAATTGGGAGAGTAAAGGAGACATTGTCACAAGGTCGATACTTGGAATAAAATCATGAGTTTTGAAAATGTGTAGGGATTTGGAAAGTGGTTATTGGGTTTTTTGGGATATGGTTGAATGGTATTGGCTAAGGATTGGGTCGGGTTAAGAAGTGCTTTTCTTTGGATAAGACAAGGTTCTGCTTTGCTTGGGTTAAGCAAGCTCTTTGTTTGGCTAGGGAAATGTATTTGGCTAAAGAACTCTTTTCTTTGGATAAGAAAAGGTTTTGTTTTGGCTAAGGGAAGTTTTGTTTGAGGTAAGCAAATGTTGTGTCTCAGATAAAGAAAGGTTGTGTTTTATTTAGGAAAGATGACTGTTTATGGAAATAATATGTTTTTGGATAAGGATGTTTGTGATGCATTTTTGAAATAGGTGAGGATATGTCTTGTGGATGAGAAATGTGATTGTGTACGGGGTTGCATTTGGTCAAGTTAGGTGTTTGTGTTTAAGCAAAAGGAGTTTGATATTACTATTCGTTTTTGAAGGTGTTTGTCTAAGTGAAGGGATGTTTAAACTTTTTCTTGGCAATGATGAGTCGAGTTTGGTAATAGATGAAAGGGCATTGGGGTTTGAATAGGCAAATAGCGGTGATGGTATTGGTTGATAGGATGTGAATTTGAATAAGGGTGTGCAGACAAACGGAGGTGTATCCCTTCGCATCTCTAATCCCTCATATTCATCCACATCAATGTTATCCTTCTTAACTTCTCATCAAGATCGTTTTCAAATATTAAACATGTTTTCAAAATCCTCACGATATTCCACTTTGAACAAGGATAAAGAGTAAGTAAAAGCACATTTCACAAGGTCCAATTTGATAAAACTCAATCTTGATTCTCGCCTCACTTGTACCATTTGACACTCACCATCCAATCACCCCCACCAAAACTTGTCACCACTTAACCATACAACCTTGTCACAAAACTCAACTCCACTACCAATTCTGCAAAATCAAACTCCATCACCTATTTCGAACAATCTTCATCGCCCCTATTCAAACTGGGGGATCTTTGACGACGACCAGAACCAAATTGATAAAGATATGTGTGGAAAACTTTAGAATCAAATCGAAGAGTGACTAACCTCCTTCGCCATTGAACTTACAAACACCAAGACTTCCACTATGGATAAATCTCATAGTGCAAGAATTACGACAAGAGCTTAACATTCTTACCTTCTTTCTCCTAGAAGGTTTAGCTTACCCAGAATCACAAGTCACATGTCCGCTCACTGACCGGCTTATTGAAACACGAGTCTTACCCAAGGACATAGAAATCCTAGGGATCATGCAAACCTGTTCGCAATCACCTTATCTCTAGGAAGAGTCAATTTCAAATTTTACCCTTATGTCATTCAATCCCCAAGGCTTTGGAAGATTAAGTAAACACATGGCATGCACATTTCCCCGACCAAATAATCTTGGAAGCAACATCGTTATGGTTAAAGATACTCTTATGGCCAAAAATGATCAATGCCTTTCTCTTTCATCAGTTGTTCTTATCTACTTTTTTCCTATTAATATTATCAATTGAGTTTTATACCATTTCAATTTCCGCATTATCAATAGTCACCTATATTTTGTAATGTAATCAAGATTAATGTATGAAGTGGTCACATAGCATATAAAACCTCCTTATATATTACTAAAGGATTATTGTTACATGTTTACAAAGATGATTTAACCTAGATAATATTGCATTAGGTTATTTAATCAATCGAGTGGTGTAAGAGCATATAATTGAGTTGATTGAGTTAGTAGAAGAATTGAACAAACCTCACCACTGAACCATTACAGGATTTTCTGGTTATTGCTTTGCAGAAAACCTTGCTTGCCAATCGTCCCTTCGGTATTGTCCCTTCGGATTGTCCCTACGGTTTGTCCCTATCGGTTATACCTTCGGTAAATATTGGCAAGTGAGAGGCATTTTCATATCTATTTATCACATAGTAGTATAATATATGTAATAATTATACTAAACTAATATCAAAAGTTTTCCTATTGTTTTCCTAATAGTAATAATACTAAAATAAAATTGGTGAGTACTACTGCATCAGCATTCAAACCTACCAACGGGTAGATGCACGGGTCGTTTCGGGTTCATTCTAGATTTTATTGAGTTTCAGTCAATTTCGGGTTTCGGCCAATTTTTCGTGTTCATGACCCAGTCTTTTGGGGTTCAACCCAGATTTTAACGAAATTTTAGTGTTCATGACCCAGTCTTTTTGGGTCGGTTTTCGAGTCAGGTAAATTTCTGTCGGGTCTAGCCGAGGCCCATGCGTCTACACTTACATGCACTTCCAATCAAGTGGGACTCATATTCTTCTTTTTATTTATTTATTTGACTTTCCTTTTATTCCTCTAGTGTTGTAACAGTTTCCACTTCGGTTCCATCCCAATTTAGTTCAGAGCAACCGCTACGATATATCAACGTCACCTACAAACTTGGATATGATCCTGACCTTGTCTCTCCAAACTCCTCACATTAAAATTTGTAGAGGGTGTCTCTAGATTTATAGGGCATACTGAATAAACTGACCAACGACGAACGAGATAAATCATTCACAAGATGTGTCGGCGAAACTGTATATTTTCGCAATTTAAACTCAAAGCTGCACCAAAATTCTGTGAATGTACCTAAAACAAAAGTCTTACTTAATAAGACTATTTTGGAAAATTGATTACAAAAAGAATGAATAATAATGAATAAAATTATATATATATATAATTAAGTAATCATCAAGATGATATCCAGATCCTTCAGTAAACCTTTGTGGCGTGAAACATATCATATGATCTACAGTTTTCATATGCATGTCGATGACCCTTAGGTGTGTGCTTGTAGCTAGTATTGTATGGTTGATATGGGTTACTGAGTTGCAAAACTCACCCCTTTCGTTGTTGATATTTTTGCAGCCGAAGATAGATCCTTATCTCCCACATGGGACTATTGAGAGGCCGACTATTGATTATCAAGCAGTTGTTATAGTCGTCTAGACCGCATAAATTATTAGGTTAATTGTCTTAAATATTTTTTTTTAGAACCTTAATGACTTACGTATTGTTAGTAATGTTTGTTGGATATTATGTTTTGGTTACTTCTGCTTACCTAATCTTTTGGATCAAAAGATATGTCGTTATACCATCCGTTTGGGATTTTCGAGTTGAAGTTTTGAAACTCTACTTTATTTATTTATCCATTTCTATTATCATTCTATATTATTTATCATCTTAAAACCAATGGTCTCCTTCAGGGTGTTACAAATTGTCTAGCTCTTCAGTAACATGTATTACTTACTCCATACATTGTATCTGCGAGATATGTTGCCATAATTAGTGATTCTACAATTCATTTGATAATATGTATCTGTTGGACATTTTATCATTCATGAACCTGTATAGACAGTTGTTACCATAAGTAGTCATTTTATGTATCACTAATAACAAATGGTTATGCTAGTGTCTAAAAATAAAAAGGTTGTGCAATGTATATCACTTTGATTGAAAGGATATCAATTTGATATAAAAGGAAACTTATTGTCAACTACTTTGTACTATCTACTATTTATACGTTGTCAAATCTCTTCTCTAATACATCGTATACACTTAAACAAACAACAACTATTTTCAATAATACAAAAAACATCAATTATGGCCCAAACTTCTCTTAAGTTTTTCTTCCAAGGATTCGTGCTTGTCACTATACTTGTGGCTTCTGGTAAGATCATGAACTTCTATCTCGTTCTCCATCTCCCACATATTTTACAATTACAATACATTTTCGCTTAATTTACTTTCTAACAAAAAGG